>KZ538342.1:0-15911 GCA_000934665.2 Catajapyx aquilonaris
ATCCAATCAACCGTCGACATAACCCACACCCATCCCTCACCTCCCTTCCGAAACTTAAATCTGCCACTAATCTAGCTTTACCTCCCCCTCCACCCCCACCCCCCTGTAAAAAAATGGGCAAAAATGTCCACCCAGCAGCAGCGTCGGTGTCGTCAATCAGACCCAACATGGTGGGTGGGTAGAAAGGCCCGGGTGGGTGGGTGGGTGGGTGGGAAATCCTGATGTAATTAGGCTCATTATTACTTGATGTACGGGCGCCGCTAATTGATGCGAGGGGTAATGAGCCAGCCGGGGCTCCCCCCCTCGAATCCCCCTCCCCCAAACTGGATGCTAGTCTCGACCGCTCTTGTTCCAAGTGGCGCGCTAGGGCCATCATCAGCAGTGAGAGGATCCACCACCGGCAATGCGGCGCCGCCTGCAGACCCGTATCGGAGGCCCCAATCACTTGTTTACAGCGCCGGCGGGCCATCGACACATCGCCATCGGGCCTCGCCGCACGCCGTTTCACCCCCCCAACCCGATAGCACACGGGGGCCGCCCCCCCCTCTCTTGCATATTAATTACACGGGGGGTAATACCCAGGCACCAGAAGGGAGTTATAACGGGACGCCATGCGGGTATATTGCGAACACCGTCGTCTGATGGCCAACTTGGAGATTAGCTACGAGTTATGTGCAAATGCCCAGACGGAGGGGGTGTCACATGTGCATTCCTGCATGTGCTGCTGGGGGGAAGTTTCATTGTTCTGGGGGATTCAGATTTGTGGATGGTGCTGGACAAGTTGGTAAAATATGGGTGGAAAAATTGCCAGTGTACACTGCATGAATTTTATCTACCATGAGTTGTGTTGCAATGTACACAGAAAGACATGGTTGAACCCAAGAGGGCAGTCACTCCTCACTAAAGTGTACACTGGATCACCAAAAGCACCAGATCACCGTCGGATCACCGTCGGATCACCGTCGGATCACCATCGAAGGTGGTACACGGATCACCAGAAGTTGAACTAATGTGCAATGTGACAGCAGAAATACGGAGTGATGTATGAACTCTAACAATCGTTAACACTAATTGAGACGTCAATATGTTGCCCTCAGTACCCTTTGTAATCAAGGTAAAAGTCAGCACCTATATATACTCGTTTTGAGGGACCTAAAAACAACCTGAAGCAATCATCATCATTTTGGGTCATTAGAAAGCGCAACGGAAGCTTCCTATTTTTGTGAAACATGGCACGGACAAAGTTGGTGGCCGAGTGATGGGACTTAATTACCCGTGTTAACAGCAAAAGCGCAGGGGCATCATCAGGAGTAATCAAGGTGATGCAAATTTGAGTAGGTTCCGCAGGTGCCACCAACACCTGCGCCCTTTTTACCCTAAAGAGGTGCAAGGTTGATGCCAGTACATTCGAAATATACTTTGCATAGAAGTAGACGTAGAAAATGATGCTATCAATACTACATTAGACAATTCCATTAATTAATTAATTAATTAATACATATTATATATCAAATTACTGACCTTCCAGATTTGGTGATGATCATCTCGGTTCCTAGATCGTGAAATTTGTCCCAAAGGTCTTTGGTTTCCAGGTGACAGTCGACGTGTTTGAGTTCTTCGCAATTGCATCGTTCTTGAAGCTGCGGATTCTTGGTGACTGTTTTGCTCTCAGATGTGGAACCGGCTTCGGATTTGACTTCAGCCTCTTCGCTGACCACCTCAATGGCCTCCTTGGGGTCAGAGGTAGAGGCTGTCGACACGGGGTCAGGCGAATCGCGTTCTTCTTCCTCCTGCAGCGATTCAGGCGAGCCGATGAGGGACGAGGACGTGTTCTCAACAAATTTTTCTGCGAATCCAAAAAAAAGGGACCGAGTTAGACTGACAAAACAATGGTGGAGGAATTGCAAATGAGGCAATTATTAACATTAACCCCAACAATGCGGAGTAAAATAATCGCCCAAGATTTTTCGACGATAGCGCCTGAAGCTCGATTGTGTCCAAATCACTTAATTGTTCACGACATTGTTACATCCGTGCGTGATCCACAACCCAGCAATTCACAGCCCACCCAGCAAAAAATGGGCACAATGATGAGAATTGATACTTAAGTAATTTCCCGAGTGAGATTTTTACTGACGTGTGCTCTAAATGGTCTTAAAGGAAGAGGAGGATAAGTGGAAAAGAAAATCTCCCCCCCCCTCCCCCTCCACCCCGTCACGTAGCCCACACCCCCACCCCCCAGCTCATCTGCCTGACTCCAGCGGGCCCCTCATTTGCTCCCTAATGAGGGGTGATATCAGAAGATGATGACACGAAAATGCTTCCTTGTCGGAAACCCATGCCAACACGTATAATTGAACCGCACGCGAACCCGCGACTTTGCGTACGGAATACCAAAATAGAGGTTGACCGCACCGCGAATTTGTGAAGCCTCGCTAATTGAATGGCATCCTATGGAAGCTCTTATTAGCGAGCATGCGCTACATGTACGGCATGTGGCTTGCGGTTTATTTGTTCGGTCAAATGGGCGGAGTCTGATGGGGATACTCGTCAGCTGAAGCGGTTGTTTAGCTGAAGCGGGCAACTCCAAGCTGAAGCGAGCTACTGGTCCAGCTGACGCAAGCTGCTCACAACTGAAGCAAGCTTCTTCTTTAGCTGTATAGCGGACTACTGGCCAGCTGCAGCGTGCGTTATTGTGGCTTTGCCCACCACGACGAATATGTCACGGGGGCCAATATTCCGGGGGCTAAAAGTCCGGGGGCGAACCGGCGGGGGCGAAAAGTCCTAGACCCGTGGCTGTAGCGAGCTACTCTATAAGCTGAAGCGGGCTGCTCACAGCTGTAGAGGGCTGCCAACTAAAAGCTGGTCCACCATATTCGTGCAATGGCTGCCATATGATTGTGTTTCGGAAGCCCAAAGTGGCCTGAGGGTTTTGGAGGGGGTTTTGAAGCTGTGATTAGAGACACGCGCGACATTTACGGTTAAGGTTGAGTCTGACCACCGTACCGCCCAAGCTGACTTCATTCCTCTAGTGCAATTTGGGCAGACAGCGGGCTCATTCCAGACCAGGCCGCTAATAACCTATCTCTACCCTGTACTTGCCAACCCGTGTTCACTTGGAATAATCAGGACGGGAGGGGCTTGGAAAGGAAGGCGGGAGTGGGGAGAGGGAGGGAGGGAGGGGAGGGTAGAAAAATAGAAAGGTAGAAATGAGGGCAACAGGTGTGCCTATTATTTTCCTATTTCTTTTACGTGCGGCAGGTCAAATCACCACGGTCACTATATGAATATGTGGCGCGAATAGCAGGTCACGATTTGAGTGTAAGGGATGAAAGGAATGTGGATGGGTGATCGTATCTGTTGAATAACGATTCCAAACAAGGATGGATGGCAATAAAAATGGAGGTTGCAGATCAATGTTGGGGGAACTATGCCTTTTAGTTTATGGAACTAGGTTGTAATAGTGAGGGAGTTTACTGGCTGTCTTGATTAAACTGACGGCTTCGTAAGTTTTTACTGACACAGTACTGGGCTTATCGTGCGGCATTAATATCATGGAAAAACAATACCTGATGGAGGTTTTTTTGGAGTATGATTGGGCCTACGTAATATGGCGATTTTTTGTTGAAATTCTACACCTGAACGCAGATACTGTATAATTATATGCCAGTTTATAAGTTGTGGACGTGCAAATTCATTACACATCGTTGTACTGATGCAATGTTATACATTAATATTTACAGGAAAAATGATAGACATGCTGCTGAGACAGTTGCTTTTATATTCTGAATGAAGCCTGCATTAATTATCTCCATAAGAAGCCATATCAATAGAAATAAACTTTTACAACAATTCAGTTGATATTTGGGTACAGTTTTTGCCCGGCTTTTAATGCAATATAAATTCATTCCAGCATATGAGTACGTTAACTATATACGGTATAGTAGTTATGATATGTATGGAATATACGTACATAAGTGTTAAATGAGACCCATTGTCATGTCATCATTTTCCTGGCATCACGTTTGCCTAATTGAAATGCGCAACAGTCATTATCGATCAAAATATATGATTTTCAATTACCCTGACCAATTATTGTGTTATGTGCCACTGTACACATTGCGTGCACCCATATCAATAGAGCAGATTGGGTGGACTTTGACAGTTTCAAGGTATTATTCGCACGAACACGCGGAACAATGCTATAATAGACCACATGTTATTCGGTTAATTCCCATATTCTTTTAGTTCAAAAAAAAATTACATTTCTGTGCGGAAAACTCTGGGTAAGTGCTGCTCACCAGGTGGTATAACCAGCAGGACTTCCTCTTTTTACCATGTTGACTAACAGTAGCGGTTGTTGCGAGCATCTGCGCGCTTAGGTTGAAATGAGTAATGAGTTTATGACAACTGAAAAATAGCGCGATTGCATTATACACAGAAAGTAGGGTAACGCAATTCGTGAAGACGACGAGCAGGGACCCGTGGACCGTAATTGTAGTACAACAATCGGGGGGGAAGCCAGAGGGACATCAGTCACAGCCCCCTTCATCCAAACACCCAGCATCCTAATGACAATGGGGGGAAGAAGAATGGCTTCCATTTCCTCCATCATACGTCGCAACAACTGAAGGAAATCAATTTAAACCCTCCTCAACAAAAGAGCGGTAATTGCAACTTGACGCATTTAAAAAATTCTTCGCTTATGTTTGTCCTCATCAAGTTGTTGTTTCTTCCTGTGGCGTCATTAGGGTCACACGGGTCCGTTTTTGGGGCGGAAAGCTATCTAACTCGTGGCGTAATGAGAAATGGGCAAGAAGGTACACCCATCCTTCTCTTCCAAAAAAAAATATAACTGGCATTAATCTAGAAATAATGGAAGGGTTTGGTAGGTGAGTGCGAGCAATGACAGGAAGAGAGACTTCTCGTCAAATGCTTTGCCCTCCATATGATGTCGGGTGTATGGTAGGGGGGGAGGGGGGAAGGGGGCATATGTGAAAGAAGAAAAAAACCGCGGGCACGCAATCATGTCTCTCTGGATTAGATAATTAGACCTTTTACTCCGAAGGGGGCCCAGGGGGCACAAGAATAGGATTGCACAGGCGGGAAGTTCTGGTCAGGCACCTTGAAATTTTCCGCTTTCAAGACTCCCCCACTCCTCCACCCACCCCTACCCATGCCACTCCGAAAAAGAGCACCTGATGAAAACTTGGGGGAATCGTCACATTTTTTGGCAGTCATAAGATAAAGATCCGCACGCTATGTTTTTTGCGGACAAAAAATAAAAGGCTTTTGTTGCTGGCAGGTAATCGGTTGAATATTTACTGGAGTATATATGGTTGTTCAAAATAATAGCTGGGTACGGAGATTAATGCTAAACTCAGCTCATTTACATAGAACTTATAGAAATATGGTTCGAAAATATTTTCAGTAAAAATTGAGCTCAAAAATCATATGAAAATCATTCAAAAGCGACGTAGAATTGAGTAAATGAGCCGAAAACCAAATTAAAAATATATTTATAATAGTTAATAAGACGATAAACGTTATTTAATATTTATATACCTACTCAACTGTATATATTAACATTAGACGAGGTGAATGTCTGCCAACTAGTGTAGCCTTCAGCACTGATAAGTAATTATAAATTTTTGAAGCTAATTTTTTGTACGTACTATAGTAACATGATTCTGAATATAGCCACAACCTCTTTCCATAGAATAATGAACCAATTGGCAGCAGTGCAAAATAATAAATTTTGAAATATGGTACAGCCTGACATTTGCCAACAAAAAAGCAATTTTGATCTTAAACAGTGAAGGTATTTATGTTCCCAAGGGGCAAAAGTTAGACCGAAATTGCTTAACTTTATTGAGGGGTATCCATATATCAGAATCAGAAAGTAATCTCCAACCTTGACTGCCAATCAATTCAATCCTTCCGGAAGGCCCGTACATTATACACGTTACCCTCTAATCTAATATCAAAAGTGTTTGAAGAATGCGAGTAATTTTCCGCCAAGTCCCCATTTTTGTAGCCTCCCTTGTCATTTTCCTTTCAATCTTAACTCCAGCCACAGGGTGACCGTAATGATACCGCACAATATTTGGCTATTGCATTATTTCCTTCAGTTCCAAAAAACTGTTGAATTCGATTAGTGTGCCAAGATTGACGAAAGAATTATGCTCCAGTACAATATGACTCTTTAGTGGTGTACTTTTAAAAATAAGTATTGTCCAGTTGCATTATGACGCTATATATGCTCCCGACATGTTGCACATAACTTAAAAGCTACATAACTGGCTATCTAAGAAATCAGTTCATATACGTTGGCGTATTATTTATGAACACTGAGCAGATCAGCATAAAACAATGCATTTTTCATGCAGTTTTTGCTGCACCCTGTGCAGTGAGTAATGACCTGAACGCTGCATATGCTTACCTTATTCCAAACGGTTCATGCTGCCAGGATTTGGAGCCGTATCTCATTCCCAATTCCAAAAGGGGGACTGAACTGATTTAGCCGTATAATTTAGTGGGCAGGCCTGTGACATTTTCCCTGACTGAATTGTTACGTTTCACTCCGGTACAGGTGCCCCTTCCTTCAACATATGACAGCTCCTGACCCGGTAATGACACACTTTAAACATAGAATAAACGCACTCGGATATTTATGGCCGCACGTGACCCCCTCTAACATCTGTATTAGCAGAGTACACAAGACGCGACAGCGGTATGGTTTCTGTCATTGAAATGTCGATCCTTATTACATACATTTCTATGATACGCCACATGGGAACACTTATGCCTCCACACATCTTCAAACCATGATTTTCCGCACGATTTTTGGGTGTGGGAAATTTCGTGTGTGTCCGAAGCAAAAATTTCACCATGCGTGAAACAGTGTAGACGCCTCCTGTACACCCAGGTCAACGGTGTCCTTATTTTTGGGACGTCTAATCGTGAGAGACTGTTCCGGACGAAGTATGGCCAATCCTAAAAGAGACGCATATCTTGGCCCATCTTATATAGACCAAGGCGTCTGCACCGTTTTTCCAGTTCAACTGATGCGTGTGGAGACGCCCCCAGGAGGAAGTCCAAATTAAATAGTTAAGATGTAGTGAGAGTGACGCTTCCTTTCTTTTGCTGTGCATGGAGGGACCCAGGCCCAAATCGCGATTTTCCAAAATGACCAGTCGCGATGGGGGTTAATTGCACGACTGGAAGAGGAACACAGGAAATTGCTGGGGAAATGCTCGGTGTTGCTTGGCTTTAATCATCTGTTTGCATATGGGTGGGTGGTGTAGAATAGGTTTTTCCAAATTATATACATGGTGGGTCAGGACGTCCTTTGCATTCTGATGAGCTTCTGTGGGGGGGCTTTAAAAAGTCGGGACATGCCAGGAAGTATTTAATTTTTAACCATTTTAAAAGTGTAGACACAAAATAATGTTTTATATGTGGCGTTATTAGGACTATGCATGATCTACTAGGAGCGTGAATTAGTAATTAAATTGTTATTAAAAATTTGTTCCATTACACTGCTGGGGAGTTCAGCGGCATGGTCCAACGAGCTTGATTTTTTTTGTAATTACATTTCGATTAAAATAAACAATACGGTGAAAGTCTGAAACGTGGGTGTGCAATCAGTAGACTAATGCACAGTTAGACGTTTGGGATCGTTATTTAAAATTTAAAAATAAAGCAACAGTTGACATTACTCTCTTCTGAAGCATACACCGAATGCACAGTCACATAATCACACAGTCACAAAAGTGCAATTAAATCATATATTAATTACTTTTTAATCATTATATGCAGTGTAACATGATTCGGTATTTATTAACATCATGTGGTCACGTACACATTTTTGTACCTCACCGTCACTGTCATTAGAAATGAATTGTTGCATATTACGTCACTCTATAATTATAAGCAGTTTATTACGGCTGTGTGGTTAATTTGACACTAAACGTTTGGCACGACAGCATTGCTTTGACATTGTTATAGCCTACTGCATATTTGCTCAATGAAATAGAATTATGTGTAATTACATCAGTTAGGCATTATGCTGCTGGTATTTATTTGCCAAAATGGGAACAATATTGGTGCACTTTTTTTCTCCAATAACGTAATAAAATTCAGGCCATGAATCATCTACTCTGGGCCCCAAAATCCGCAAGGCCACACTCTATAACTTATGCAACAAATCCGCCCGCAAAACGACGCACGAGAGACACTTCCCAAAAAGCGGAAGAGGCTTAATGAGGGAAACGCATACTTTCGGTGTGATCTTCACTTCTCCTTGAAATTGCTCAAGATGGTGTGAAAGGGAAGGACTTGGGTGTTGGCTCCGAGGAGATAAGGATCCATTTTGTCTCCCCGTTTGCGCACGAATGTGGGAACCATAAAATGGCCGCACGAAAGCCCCTTAAACTCCGTTTGACACCGTTTTAGGACTGCGACACCATTCCAATCAAAAGAAACTGTTACTGCCCAGTATTAATTGTCCAATTAATTGGAGTGCCCTCTGATGACCATCAATCAGATGATATGTTTATTTAAAAAGAAATTGAAACAGATTTCTCCAGATGTGACAACTCGATTGTTGACAACATTTTGAGTCATGTATAATAATCGGCGGTGTTTGGGGGAAGGGCATCAACGGCCACCCCTCCATGTAATTGCTGGTCTAGATTATGATCTGCTGGGCGCCGTTCACCGAGGTTTTTCCATAAATGAGCGGAAATGGCCTGCACTCTAACGGCCACTTTGCGCCTCGTATACGCCTCCGACAAACCCTACTTGCGTCCTCATTGGCGACTCGTGTTTCCGAGCAGAATATTCACCGACCTTTGTTTGCGACTAGAGCGTCACTGCTGCCTTTTAGTCACGGATATTTCGGCCCCCTTTTTTGTCCCTTTTTGCCTCGATTTTTATCATCGGTCGGGATCCCTTTTGGACACGCAAGATTAAATTTTAAATCCTATTACAATTGTTCAATTACGGATTTAAAATGGGGGGGAGCGATATGCAAATATGGGGAGCAGCACCTGGGAGATTTGCAAATTATTGCTCGAAGTTGTTGGCGCAATATTATGACTCTTGTCACTTTTGCATAACATAAATTTGAAACACAAATAAGTACTGTTGTTCCTCCATATCCGCGGATACTCCCCGGCATACTTTGAATGATCTGTAGATCACTAAATACCTATAACACAACTAATGTTATGTTAATTGTTATAAAGCGCTTTTCGAAAATTCATGCCTGTCATCCCATTAAGAACGCCAGATGTGTAATTACTCAAATGGATTCCGATTACTTTATTACAGCAGTCACAAGATTTTTTTTTGCAATCCACCATACCCTGTAATTGAATAGGTGCGATCAAATTTCCGCAATGCGACGTCATAAACAATGACACGACCATTGTATATGCGCTCCAGACGCCTCTTCGTGTGATAGTGAGATGTGCGCAAGTGCTTTTATGCTAACTCCTCTATTACTAAGAGGGGAGCTTGAAAAGGGCTCGGGTATGTATGCAAATATTGAAGCCTCATATCGAACAGCGCCTCGGTGATAATCATAATTTGGCACGGCAGACGTAATATTGCGAGGGGACAAAAGGGGATGGGAGAGGGACCGTAATTATTGGGATTTTGGTCAGACATCCCATTACATATTAACCCGTGCAACTGCATGGAAGTTATATTGCGATATTATACGTTTGGTGGTGTCGTTAGGATAATCGTCCAGCCGGCGAGGGTCGTCGGTTCAACCGCTGTCTCGCACTCGACAGCCGGCATCAAAATGTGTTCTTCTAAAAAAAAAATGCGAGGGGGTACAAAAAATATATATATGTTGGGACTGGTGCTGTGTTTCGGAAAGTGTCTTGTTCCTGCTGTAATGTTTTCCGGCGCCCTTAACTTTTGTTAGGGACACTGGTGAAATTTTTGGGGACATTTTCAGGGGGGTTAGGTATATACAGTATAGGCCTATATAAAATTCTGGGGGTTTCAGAATGGCTGTCTGAATTGGGCAAGTACGTATGTTAATGGAGTTTTTAATTAGTGGTTTTAAAAATAAGGGTGCTTGTTGCTTAACTCATAGGCGATTCAGCTAACAATGTGGAAGAGTTATACAGCAAACTCTGTGAGGCCTATATGCTGGTAACAAATGAGCATATGGAGACCGACCGTGAAGCAAATTTTAATGAAAATGACTAATCCAGACCACGTAAAATTTAGCATTGTTTTGTAGGAATTACACGATTAACTGGTATAATGCAGTTTACTGATTCAGTCCTTGCAAAAACCACATTTGAACACGCTGTGGAAAGACTGCGAATTTATATTGTCAGCGTCACATATTAGGCCAAATAAGTTATTATAGTCACGTGTAGGCTATACTATGGTGTATCGACTGTATCCTATGAGGTCCACCATCTGCGGGACACTGATTAAGTGCCAGTGAAGTTTTGACAGGGGGACTAATTACATCATACAGTGTATGACACATGTAACATCTGCAATGCTTCTTCGCTTTGATTAAGTGTTGAGTTTTCATGATAAAAATTCGTTGAGTGACCATCCTATATAACTCTAACATGAGTGACATTTGCCGGTTACATAAAAACTCGGTGGCATATTGAATTTGCTGTTTATTAAAACTCATTTTGCACCGTTTATAGGAATGCACATGCTTAATTTGTCACTCTCATTTCAGCCCCGGTTCCCAATTATATATCCACAAAATACGTCAATAAATTATTTGCAATCAATATTATTTCCAACCAAGAGTGTCGGTTGGCTGCACACACCCAGTCAATTTAAATCACCTATTGACCACGTTTGACCTGTCCACCGTCCTTTTGGCTCCACATTTGATAACCATAATTTTCCATCCAAAACACACGACCCCATCTAAAATTTGCCCGTCTTCAGTCCCTAAATTCTGCATCAACATTATGCTAATAAATTCTTCTTTAATCAATATAATTATCAAACGCAGCCTTCGCCATTCCCAGTCAATTTAATTCAACTTTGACCCAACATGACATGCTTTACTTTTGTGCCAGTGCAATTACCCTGCTTGCAAAATTGGCCCCCGCGCTTCTGAATTAATTATAACAGTCTCAGGTGGGCTTTGAGGGCCTATCGTTACCGTAATCGTAATAGCCCCTGAATGTTGATGCCTAATAGATTGATGGTAATAGCCGGGTAGGGTTCTGTATAGAATCAAAGGTCACACTTGAAATCAGTCCGAAAAACTGGAAAGTTGGGAAGTCTCTTTGACATCGGCTGGGAATATAAAAGGAGATTGCGTTCCGCTAATCCGTTGTACAAAAAAAGCCGGCATCAAACGCGGGTTGTCAAACTTTTCTGCAAATGGTCCTCGCATGCAGAGGGTTAGGTCATCGCTGCAATTATTGTTCGAGCTACTAGATTGGTCTATATTTCACCGTTGGGTCTCCCCCCCCCCCCCTATAAGCTGCATCACAGGATTTCGTGTGGCATGTGAACAAAGTTTCATTTATTCTCGGCTAAGGAAAGGAAGGTTTTATATATACCCAAAAAAAAGGTTAACACGTGCGGCCTTGGGATCAGTGCAAAAAGATCCAAACTTTTTAATATCACGAAGTCGGCACCAATTTGACCCGAAATGATTGATCGCGCTTCTCATATCAAGCCGCTCACATCACATTTTTTTGCTGTACGAAACTGTGCAATATTGTGATATTACCTGGCCGCACCTATATGAAACTGCGGAATGAAACTGGCCTAACTTAACCTGGCGTCACATGGCTACATTTCCTTCTACCATGTAATTGTACAGGCTTTTTTGGTGATTTGGAAATTTAAAAAGAGTTGGTATACATCCAACAGCTGTCATGGTCCGGGCCAAATTGTACCTTCAAAAAAATGGTGGCGGTCGGTACATTCAGAACCATCTATCGGAAGAAGACGGGGGCTTGGAAGATACGACAGGAAAACTGTCAATAACTGAAATGAGGTTTTTTTGGCCAACTGTGGCCCCACCTGTCGCTCTCTCTGGCTCTCTCTCTTTCTCTCTCTCTCCAACCCTCTGTTGGAATTGGTTTCCGAAAGTAGGGGGGAGGGGGGGGGGGGGGNGGGGGGTCGGCCACGAAATTAGCTTCTTTCCCGCCCGTGCTGCCTGCTGGGGGTCATTATGGGCCTCTTGTGCATGCAGGCCCCGCGACCTCTCACCCCCGCCCAGCAGATGAATTTTACGCGCCTTTCGATATTAGGGCTGGGCATGGGGAAATTGGTGGGCAGGTAGGGTATGTGGGCAGAAATTCGAGTGTCACGTATGGGGTTGGATTACGTAAGGGTCGAGTTTAAATGAATGGCGTATACCACTGGTTTGGCGATAAATCAGTCAGGGCTGAATGAATGCTTGAATTACTTGAAAATATTGGCAAGCTAACGTATATGCAATGATTGCGGATCGTTTGAACAAAAAGTTACAAGTTGTCAAGGTGAAACTGATATTTTTGTGAAAATTCAAAGCATCAAGTAACTGTGTCTTAAAAGGCAACGACAACGTTGATCAGAAATAATTATGATGCATGTGTCTAAAGATTATTTTCTTATATGGCTTACATTACAGCATAATGTAGGAAATTGATAAGCAATAATAACATGAACATTTTTATAATTAAAAACTATTAATGTAAAATGTGCGATTTAACAGATGACTCCCTTCATCTACCTTCTGAGTTATTTTTGCTGATATTTGCAATTTTACAATTATACGTTACATATTTACATTAATATAAATTTGTGCAATTTACATGAAATGAGGGCTGTGGGGGGAAAACATGATAACTGACAAAATAGTAATTTTCAGGAGAGCGAATTGAAGTTTGAATTTTCTTAACAAATCATAGGGAATGCTGGTTGTGATCTAGTCCGTGTGGCCGTCTCATGCATGATACATGAACTTGGAGTATACCAAACTGTTTGTCATGTCTTATACATAGTTGCTAGGTGTTTAGGTAAAAAATGACAAAAATGTCAGTTATCATGTTTTTCCCCCACAGCCCTCATATACAAAATATGTTAAATTTATATGTATAGGATATATAATACAGTGATGTGTCATTTATATAAATTTGTCAACCATCTCCTTCAAGAAGACCACACTGATGTATATTTGCAATAATTTTGAACTTAAATCAGTTTTGTAATAATGACCTATAAAGTGTACCACAATAATATATTATGATCTTGCAGATAATTAAATCAGTCTATAAGCCACAAGTTAATGTAGCTACATGTCAAAGGGTAAGTTATTATACAGTTTTGTCCAACATAGTATATTTGATACCAATATCGTATAATACACTGTATAGTCATATTAAGGCAATATTAATTGCCACTATATGCACTTGCACTTGAGACTTGATTATACTGGGGACGTCGCATGTATATAGGACTGCCAGGAACGATTTTCAATATCTGATGCAAATAGTAACTGACGTATATTAAACTGACTCGTGGCATACTTTATTGCATCTATACGGCCGCATGCCATCCCTCGAGCCAACTTACATAATAACAGATCGTGTCTTACCGGTATTAAAAAAATATTGTTGGCGGCAGTGCAACTCTACAACAACTTTGAAACATCAACCCCCGTGATTATCGTTGTAGCGAGCATAGCCAAACACGCCGCGCGGCAAGAAGTCATCGTGTGCGGTCCCTTTTTCTTATTTACGCCCCTTAACTTATAAAACATGCTCAAACTGGAGACATGCAAAGTAGATAAGGGCTCCGAACCGATATCAAACTCTTTGACCGTCACATTCACACGTCTGCCCAATCGCATGTTCCACCATCATTAACACAATCTGGCTGTCCATCAGATGGTGCAGGTGGTAATGGCTTATAAGCGAGGACAAGACAGGCCTTCCGGGGGCCTTCCCTAATGACTTTAGAAGGTACTCACCCAAAGGTCTGATGGCGTCCTCATCCTTCTTGCGATCCTCCCTGGCCATGATGGCAGCAATGGAGAAGTCGGTGGCCCTGCTCGGCTTCAGCCCCGCCGCGTTGTCCTCCATGCTCGCCACTCGCAGCATGGAGTGTCACAAGAACCGCGCACCAAACAAGATGGGGGAAAAAAAGGACCAATGTACGTACAGCCCCCTCACCAACCTACACTCACACTCGGGAGTTCAAGGACAGTTTTATCTGACATGGATGGCATGCGTTATTTTTTTTCTTCTTGTTTGTTTGTTGTGTTGTCCTCTTGGCAGCCCCAGCACCTACCAAAAAGCCGCACACCTGATGCAGAGGGCGGGTGGAGACGGTGTGAAAAACGGAGGGGGTAGAAGGAATCAGGATGGCCAAAGACGGAGGAGGGTTAGGGGCTTTGACGCCCACCACTGCGCATGTGTTGCCTCTACTCAACCCAGCAATCTTGTTGCTGCCAAGTCGCCCCCGAAACCTACGGGAGGGTTGCGAAGGGTGGGGGGGTTGGCCAGTGTGTGGGGACAACAATAGAAGGGGGGGATGTATTGTTGCGGGTGGAGAAGGGGGCTTGGCCTTTTAGGATCGATTCAGTTCAGCCCCTGTCGGCGGAGGGGGCTGGGCCTAGGGAAGGTGGAGTCTACTACATGCAGCTTGGCCCCGAAACAGGCCTACCCAAAGAGGCCCGATGGATGGACTGGGGGTGATCCTAAGACCTCGACACATGGGGGCGACACGGACCGGACTAGGAACACTCTAGGCACATATTGTTTCAAATTAGGGGCCAGGATAGGAATTTCTTGGTGGGTCCACCCCTTTTAGGCGGGATCATGGGTGAACGTCCAGGGAAGGCGGGATCATGTTCTTATTGATGTGGACAACGTAATGTATTTTCCCAGCATTGTTTGCTTTTGGTGGCCCGCCTCTCTCGAAGTGAGAATGTGTGGTATTGCTCTTAATCTTTTAGTCATGCACATAGAGGGCATTGTTAAAGTTCAGGAAATGAAAATAAATCAAATGCTGAATGTTTCGACAGGTAATAGCAAGGCTTAAAATAAAATAAGGTAGCTCATTGCCTTACAAAAAAAATTGATCCTTACCTTCAGTCATGCAATTCAGGATAAGTGACTATCATAACTGAACTTTTATTGACACACTGTCAAATATCTGATGATTATCAGTTGGGTCTGATATTGCGTTGAACAAAAACTTACTGAATTAATCCTGCATGGATTACAGTGCTCTTGTACTGCAACTCAGCAGTGGCCTTCTTATGCATAAGGTTGAATAAAAGACGAGTGTTTATTTGGCGATTGAACTTAAATAAAAAATTGCTCTCGAGTTTTGAAATGTCTCCTGTGTCATTATAGTCTCGCAAGCTTTCATAGCTTTAACCCCATTTTAAACTTGCAACTCTGTCTTAATTTAATGCATATTGTAACCTACCCAGAAAATGCTATGAATTGGCCTATCTATAAGCCACTCTGTCCTGTGCACTGTATATATAGGCTAAGCTGAACCGTCTCTTCAGTCGATACATGTCCTGCGCTGACTTTATCTCGCTGAAAATGCAGATGTAGGCCTATACGCCAACTGGCAGCGTGAATACGCATTTTCTTATCGTCTCTGTATATCTAATAGTGGCTATGTGTCATCGCCCCGAATGACCCAAGTTCATATTGATGATACTGGTAAATGTTTCAACCGGTCATCCGAAAGGGGAATGGAGACACTTCCCAATATTATCCGATTTCGGTAAAAAAAAAGAGGGGGCATATCGAAGTGAAAAGGGCGGGATATGTGTGGACCCTATGCATGTAATTTTGCGCTAATCAGAAAAAGCCGATAACAGTTCCCCCCGATACTTTATGAATGGGAGATGAGGCTCCAAAAGAACTTTATTTTCTCTTCCCCCT
>KZ538342.1:15940-81092 GCA_000934665.2 Catajapyx aquilonaris
GTATATGTAGCGCATATAAATACATATCCGATCCCATAATAGCAGAGATTGCTGATGTGCTGCCCTCCCATTGCCTCCCGCGGATTCAATTTGTATCACGAAATGATCCGTTCCGACGACGTGGGCAGCTGCATTGGGGTCGTTTGGACTGAATACTTAATGTAGTCCGATATGGAGAAATAAAGATTGCCCTATACTCTGAAACAATAATCCGCAATGCCAAAACAATCAATTGCCCATCGAATCGAGGCTCATGCAAGAGCAGGCCCACTTGGCAGAGACATCACACCAACCCTTCCCCATGTTGACGTATTTTACTAAGAGAGTTATGCTTGCAATTTGCAGTTAACGCCCGGGCGTCGACGATAGCGCAGATACAATAGCGTTTGTAGTGTACAAAGTGGCCATTAGACTTTGCAAAGTTTGTCAGCATGGGAATAAAAGGCGCCAGGCGTCCCCTCGTCTTTTGGCGTTCCTCCTTCCCTCCCCCTCCCATCCAAGTGAAATCTTCATTAATGGGCCTTGGCACCGCCATGGACTCGTGTAATTGAGGTCGCGTCTTCGGCACGCAGCCATCCGGACAGACTCATCCTCTTCCTTCCAGTCGTCGGCTCCCGTCGGCCCGACGATGATAATGCCGCCTTACGACGTCGTTAACACGGCAAAGGCCGCCTCTTCCTTCCAACTCCGCCTTGTGCCGCTGTCCAAAAACCGCTTAAAAACCTACCCTTAAACGTACCTGCACAGCGACATTGCAACACCGCAACCGTCTGTCAGTTGTTGGCTTTCCCGCACGACACTAGCGCCGTTTCAATATGGCCGTCGTTGTGGGTACTGGCCCGAATTGTCCTGAATCTTCCGGAAAAGGGTTTGGACGTCCCTGAAGGGTCCCATTTCCTTCTGGAACGAGCTGCATGGGAGGGTGTCATTTGAGAAGTGCTAGAAGAGGGGGCAAATGGGAAGGGCGGAGGTCGCAGGCTGCCAACGAGGAGTCGCCATTGAGCTGGGCCCAAAGCCCAAGGAGTCCGGGAAGACCCTCGCTAACTACTTCCAGTCGCCAGCTTTCGCCATTTCCGCGATGACTATCTGTCTGCAAGATTAGCCTCAGGCCTCGCGGGATTGCCTCCACTGTCTTCATTTGTGAGGCTCGATGGATGTTGCCAGTGGCGGGGAAGTGGCGGCTGCTGCTGGCTGCGGGTGTGCCACAACTATGGAGAGGAGATGGCCCGGCAGATTGGGCCGTTAATCGCGGGAGACTAATGGCGACTTGCACTCATGCCTGTGGGTCCAAGTTTTGCCTGGAATTGACAGTCTAATTTTGGAGTAAACAGAGAACTTGCCATATACATAAGCGATACCCAGACTGATGAACGACTGTCGCTTCTGGGCAGGAAATCGCTCGCTGAGGCATCAAGTTCCTCATAACGAAACTTTGATGCTCATTATTGCAAGCTTATGTGGATGAAATGCATATATTTGACTAGCATAATCAACTGGTTATGCACATGTGTAAGTTTATAATGAGGTGCATATATGAGGTGCATATATGAGTTGTATGCACCAGATGTGTCATAACACACATGTATGCACCAGATGTGTCATAACACACACCAAGTTATGAGTGTATGTGAAAGCTATACCTAAAGATTCAAGAATTATGAGCATAATCATCTAGATAGGTTTTCGGAGGACGTGATTGGAGTCGACACTAGCCATTTTTCCTTGACCTCCTCATCTCTTGTGGAGCTCCCAAACTTCTGGCCAAAGAGAAGCAATGGCGTGGAAGCCAGTTGTGGTGGAGGATATCTTCGGCTCTTTTTATGAGCGTTTTCCGGGCTTTCGAATTCCAAAAATGGTCTCTGGCCAAATTATTTGTGGCGGGAGATTAAAAACAGAAGGCCCTCTCTAACATTGCACAGTGACTGATATTTTCTCTCCCGTTCTTGCTGAGTTCGTTTTTCGAAAGAGAAGGAGGGGTGGGGGTGGGTGAAGGAAATCGCGTGAGATGTTTACGAGGCCGAGGTTGAGTCCAAAATCCTACTTCGTTTGTCTTTGTTGACGTCGTCAGATTTTCTGCTTTTCTCCGCCTGACTGTTTCAGACGGAAAAAAGGGACTATCGACCCGGCGGGAAAAGTAGGATAAATTGTGAATTGGATTGGCCACCGTGTAGCTAGCCTATATAGGTACCACTCACAGTCAGTATTATCACGCAATTTTCTTTAAAAAAATCTGCAATTCTGATGCTTAAGATCAACCTGAATATCATGAGCACAGAGTGTTATTGAAGGGAAGTGGATGGGTTTTAAGTCCTGAAGGACACTTCCGCCTAACCCTGCGTTTCTCTCAGAAGTGTATAGAATCCGGTGCCCTCCCAACAGGAGCTGTCTGCTCTGCTCTGTTGCGCTTACCAAATTAGTTCGGGAGGCTGGGGATTGCGGCCTCCATTAGGAGCAAATCAGAGAGCTGTCCTTCCCTTTTCCCCTGTCCAAGTGGGACAGATTGAGTCTCCCTGTGCGGTCATTCCCCATGCCAACCGCCCAGAACCATTACCCTTCGCTTCCCGCCCTTAACTTTCCTATTGCACTTTGGGACTCGAGTATAGTGTCGACCTTTTTTTTCCGGGGTCGAAATTTGGCCAGAGTGGCAGAAAAGTACGGTTCAGAATGCACACCAATCGGGGGAAGTGAGTACAGGGTGAGGCAAGAAAATATGTGTATAGTCATTATGTAACAGGTAGGCGGCTCAATTATTTTCAGGCACAAAATAATAAAAATCACCATATCTGACCTACTACGGTAATCAGCATTGGAATGTTGCCACGAATTAACCGCAAACGTCTAAGGAAAACCGCATAACCGCCTGATATATTCGCCTTATTGCAAGGTGCTAGGGAGGGTAGGGGTGGTAGCAGGAAAAATAACAAAAAAAAATTGGTCGGAAAAGCGGTTTGAATCCAGTGGGCATGCATGTTATAGGCCTATATATGCAGGAAGCAAAGCGGCGCGGTGTGAAATTAGTTATTTCTTGGTCGAGATGGATTTCGTGCGGTGGGAATGAAAACCGCACAGTGGTTTCCGGAGCTCATGAAACAAATAGATATTGGGGAGGAAGGATATTAAAATATTCACACCGGTTAGCGATACTTGACGGGGATTAATGGAGATACCCTGGCAGAAAATTGGATTCACGGGCGCTTCGGTCATAAAATATTGTTGTTTATGTTTGAGTTGTTATACCCGAAGCAAGAGCAGAGCAAATGCATAAACATTTCTGGCAGATTATACCATTTTCGTACGGAATTGGCATATACGCAGCGGGGAGGACTGGTAGCGTAACAGAGGTAATTACTAATTGAACATCATCTGATGCTGGTGTATTGTACGTGTGCAGGACTCATGCCGCGGATTTCTCTTGGGCGATGTCTGATGGGGAAACTGGAGGCTATACATATAACCCCGGGATGTGGTGGTCATGCTATATAGCTGTTGATGGAGCAGCCGGATTGGTTCGGGGGTTGTTGTCGAGGTGGCACTGATGCAAAGATAAAGACGGTGGAATGGTGCAGGAGCACGCAACCATGAAAGTTCGATTTGCGTAGAGAGGTTGTCAGGTGTTCGAGTGTTCGCAAACTTGTGCAGATTTGAGTTCTTCGTCGTGTTTTTGAATTAAAAAGTACTCTGTGTCTAATACCTTCATGCACATTACTTAACAAGCAAATCAAAACACACATAGAAACATACAACAAGAGAAGGATATGGGAAGAATCAGCGTACAAGGTGCTGGTATGTATAATATACAGTAAGATGCCAATTTCCTTGTGCCGTTATACTGTTGTGTGGCACAGGATATTCTCTGTCGAATCCTTTGGAGCAGCATTGCAAAAATTAACATGCTATTATTATCATAGTAATGAAACGTAAATCACAAATGTCACCTAGAGTTATTTTGTCGTGGAATATCGCAAGGAACCTATAATGTCAGTTGGAGAGGAAGTGCGCACATTTACGAACATTCCGTGTATAATGATGTAAATCTTTATGCCTTCTTAATAATTAGGTCAGGTCAATTTAGCAAGTCCATAACCACAATTTGAAAAGCTTCTTGAGTTTGTCCCCCACCTCAGAAGATGATCGGAACATCGCCATACATCCAGCACACTGGTGCACGGCACATATTCAACCTGCGGCACATATACGAATCGGTATATACAAAAGCAGGGCAAGAGATGAAATTACCCGAGCAGGGGACTTGTCCAAACCCGAGCCCTCCTCATTTACAAAAAAATGCCTCCTGTCCATCAATGTCAGTTGGCGGACGCTATGAGATTCCGCAGCATAACAAATGGCGTGCACAAGTGAAGTCTATAAAAATCCTCCCAGGGCATGATGCTGCTGCTGTGTTGTTGCTGCCTCCATATGCAGGGGAAGGACATGATGCTGCTGGAAGCTGGCACCCAGAGGGTGAGAGGGGGTCTCTAGGGAACAAGAGATGCTGGGGAGAGAGTGTGTGTATGTGGGACGGGAGGGGGGGACATCAACATGGAAAAACGAGGAGAGAAACTCGGGGAGCCGCCATGTCAACCCGCCCAGGGATGCCAGCCTCTGCTGCATCTGCACACACTGCTGCGCTGCCCAACCCTACAAAGGACCAGAATTATTCATTAGATGAAATAACCGCGGTATTAGGATCGCAACCTTTCCATTGGGTGGCAGCGCCGCTAATTTCCTGCTCTCGGGGACCCACAACCCTGGCTGGTCCTGCTGTAATCGGATTCGCTGGTTGCTGTTACTAGGCGCCGCCACATCAACCTGGATGTATATATGCACCCTACAAAAAGGGGACAAAAAAAATTGCATTGCGAAAAAATGCAAGAGGGAAGAGCGAAAGAAATGTGTTGCACCATATATGCAGTTAAAGGCCAGGTTGCACCATTTTCCGGCTGGAAAACAGTCAGGAAATCTGTCTTCAAAAATGATGTCAGCAAAAGGCTGAACACATTGCACAATAGAAAGTCGATAAAAGTACAGAGCAAAAAGGAAATTGCATAAAAAAATAGTACAGCATAGCCATCAAATATATTAGACACGAATGACCGTATGTGAAGTCAAACTGACAGTTTATTGAGCTCGTTCCATTGCTCACCCTGCTTATCCGAGAGACCATTCAGAAATCGCTTCTCCTAAAGCAGTACAGAAGACAGCTATATCTCGCCCATATCTGTGAAAGATCTGAAATTCCGTTTGTAAGCCTGCCTCGCACTTTGTGAGATCTGGCACATATTTCAACAGGTCTCCATAATCTGGAACGAAAAAGAAGGAAAGTATATACGAAAAAAGGACTAGAAAACGGGGAATGGGGTCCCATATATTTCCCATTTCGTGAGCCAGTGATTTCCTTCGAATGGGAAACGGGCATGTTTCCATTCAATTGCTGGAGCAGATTGACAGAAAAGGAGATATAGCTGGTAAGTGGCAGAGAGAATGCAGCTAAACAATGGCTTCCAAAATGCTGCCAATCAAAGATATGGATCTTATACGAAATTGATTACAAAAGGCAGCTTTTCTGACCCTAGCCATGGCGATAGATTATGCAGGAGCTATTTTTACGGTGACATTATGTCGTAGCCACTCTCATGTATCGTTTCTTCAAAATATAGACCTCTTTTTGATTCCAATGACTACCGGATTGAGCCCTCCGCGCAGAAAGCCCACTGTTATTGATAGCTCCGCATCCTCTTCAAATATTTACTGCCAGTCAGGGCAATTTGTGGGCAAATATAAGTAGAAACTTCCTCCTTATCGGACCGTTTCAATCAGTGTTAATATTACACACCGCTGAACACTTGACTCCCTCTTGATCAAATTTGCATGCCGGACGTTTCCTGTGTGCCCGAATCAAATGATCAATTTGAACAGGAAATACGCGGGGTAAAAATTCTAGAGTGAACGGAACTTTGCTCGTTTAATACCAAACTGACGCAATTTATTTGTTCCAGTATAAACATACTGACAGGCTTTATTTTGATGTCAATGTTTGGTTATGGAAGCCAGCAGACTGGTTATACTTGGCCTTCACAGCTGATCGTAAAATGTTATATTGAGATCGAACACGCCTTTTCTTTTCTTTTAATGAATGCTCATTATACCACCAAATTTTATGGATAAACAGTGTTATTCCATATAATATATGGAACACTGTTTATCCATCGACCATTAGAGATAGACAATATTTTTGCCTCACACTGATCTATATTATATAGGTTCAGTGTGAAGCAAAATTATTATTTTGACAATTAGCTACAGGCCTACACTCGACTTGAAGAGTTATTTTTTAAATAATATTGTGCACTTTAATGTACTCCATATTAAGTAGAATTTTCGCGCATTTAAAGCCAAAGCGAAGTGGGAATAATGACATCCCCTGGTCCGTGGACTCCCCAGGGCTTTTGTGCATTAATAGCGGGCGTGTCCTTTCAAAAGGGGGGGTCTATTAGGCATGTAACGACGATCCCCGCTTGCTTGAATTAGGTTCACATGTATACATCTACTCATAGTAGCCATGGCTAATGGGACCATCCGTTTTCCAAACACGTCCTTTATAAATCGGCCTTAGTTGCTACCGCGTCTCCCAGATGGTGAGAATTAATCTCCGCTTAATAAGCCTTAAGATGTGGTGGAAGGGGAGTGTCCATGGTGTAGTTAGGTAAGTGTATAAGGGGTGGGTGGGTTTTTGTCGGGTTGAGATGGGAAGTAGAAAAGTGTCCCCCGCCGAGGAGGAATGTCAACCGGGGTGGCCGAGGTAGGCGATGAGAAAGTGGGCCTGCTGTGGCTGTGGGTGGGTGGGCATCAGGGCCCCCCCTTGAGGTCACCGGGGCACCTCCTCCCTAACGCGACAGTGACGGATAGGACCAGACCTGCCTTGCTTCCACTGCCTAATTAACACCATTGTGTCCCCAAGACACCTCGGCCCAGTATCATCAGCTCCAGGGTATACCATGCCTCACCCACACCCACAAAACAGCCAAATCCAGGTAGGGCCTGCTGGCCACGGGGGTCAGACAAATTGCCTAGGTGGTTGTTTGCACAGGGTGCCAGATCCTGATCGCCAATATTGGGAGTGGGTACTATTAAATCACTCTTCATCATTCAGCATTCAGATCGAGTCATCCTGTGAATTCAGGTGAGAATATTCTCACGGAAGGTCCTGCAATTTTTTTTTGTATATATAGGGGAGGTCCGAATCGATTTTGAAACAAACACTCTGGTATGTTTAGAGACTGAATCCTGCATATAAAACTTGAAGAATCTTGGCTAATTAAGGTGATTCATATTATAAGAAACAACCTTGATTAGTACACTAGAATGTGGATGGTGAAGCCGAAAACAATTTATTTGGAGCGAGTTTCCAGCTCGCAGCAGCAGGTGCGGCATTGCACATTATAGTGCTCAATTCTACATGAATGTAAATTTAAACCAGTCGAGATAAGCCGACAAAATGCTGCCATACGCCAACGTAAATAGCGTCAAACGCAAACATTTATTCCATCACACGTCGTGTAATGATTTCCGGCCTGCAAATTGAAAATTGGCGCACATTACAATGTGATTGTGGAGCAGATTATTTGGAATATAGTCTCCGGGCCCATGGGCTAATCAATCCAGAACCCTCAGCACTGATTTAATTTTTTTAAACAATAATTGAACCCTGCTAGAGAGTGGGGGAGATGACATGTGCGTTTTAAAATTGTTAAATGATCCAAGTCACCAATGATTTGACATAATGAAAAGCTGAGGGTTGACATTTGTTTAGCAAGTCTTGTTCCCCTCCGATCCATCTTTCGGATTGTGTTTCACGGCCCCCCGCCTCAGTTGTGACGTACCCTGGAAATAATCCTCTTTGGCACCATACGGCGTGTGCCAAGGGGCTGGGGAAGAACCCGAACCCCTCCGTCATTTTTATCCCACCGTCGACAACAGGAGAACACGGCTCCAGACTGCTAATGAATCCTCAAGAAATTCGATTTTACATTGGATCAATCCGGCATCCATGATTCGCATTCACATATTCCGATGCGAGACTGCAGGGCTGTGCAAAATGGCGCTGTGGTTTTATCTGAAATAATCCTCTACTACACTCTCCCCGAGCCCGGACTCATTTCCAATTGAAATGAAATTTATTAATGACTACTTGTGGTGAATAACTAGCGCGCGAATAATGAATGCAACATATTTGGCTCCGAGGGTGTGCGCTGGTAAAGTGAGGCGCCACCTGGGTTGGGCCCCGATGATGATTCTCGCAAGCTGTTAACAGACGCCGACTGGGGGATGGGCATGTCGGACGGTACGTCCCACCACCCCAAAACCGCAGATTCAACACCTCGCCACCAAATGATGATAGCCTCCAAATGGAGATTAATGCAGCAGATCCCGCAAGTAGTAGTTGCACCTTCTGCTGCCCAAGTCATGGGATTCAACAGAGATGAGTGGAGGACTTGCCCCTGGAAGTTGGCTAACCTCATGCTCATCTGTGTTGGAGGTTGCATAAGGTAGTTGGAAAATCTAGGTCAATGCTAAAAAGTAGGCTGATTGGAAAATTTAGCAGCATTTAGTCAAAAATAGAAAAGGAGGTGGATTTTTCAGTCGACTATGAGGAAATCGATGAATTTGTGAAAAAATGGAATTCAATTTTTTCACAAAATATAGTAACTATCAATTATCTGGCTCAAAAATGTTTTAAACAATGACTTTTAAGGCATGTATTTTAATTATGCATATATCTATAGAATAATGCTGCTGTGATTAACATTTTAAAAATCAATGAGTGATTTAAGACGTTTTGAGATTTTGAGATAATTACGTACTTGCATTCGCTTCACTCTAACGTTAAATTTCACGGCGAAAATTAATGAAAAATCACGCACATTTAGCTGAAATGCGAGAAAAAATTTCCTAGTTTATAGTACATTAGCTAGGTGACTCATTTTGCCAAATCTGCGCTCCAGCACTCAAATAATCGGTTGGATATGCCATATGTTGCACTTGCTACCTCAAACGACGATTTATATGAAACACTAACCATAATGAATTAATTAATGATCTCCCTGCTTAGGATCTGGGGGACGACAAAAAGGGGACATCTCGATTCACCCCCTCAAATCAGGATGGGGGGAAAAGAAACAGGGGGGAAAAAACTTCCCCCTCTCCGGAACACAGAGTTCATCAGGTCGACGATGTCATTTGCGTAATTCACTCGGGCAAGAATAAATGGAATATTGCGCGTGGACTGATTGCCTTATTTCCACTTCCGAGATTGATTACCCTTTGTAATAGGAGGAAGATGAGGTTTCAACAATCGATGAGGCGACGAGCCGTAGCTGGGTATACACCGTGTAGACTGTAGATGAATGGTAGAGAGGGTGGGAGGACCAGGGTTAAGTAGAATCCGCTGGATTTGTCACCACATACACAATTTTTTTGCAACCCTTGTACCTGCACATTTTCAGTTTGCACTTGGGACTTGGGAGTGACAGGACTTGCCCCAGCATCGTGGGTACCGTCCCTCTTTTTTGGCCTCTCCCGGGGTGTTACATGGCGTCACCTGGTGGCGAGATACGCTCCTGCAAGTCCGCGTCACTCAGAAGGATAATCAAAGCACCAACAGTCGCATAACCCATTTAACTGTCACAGACCCGCTCCTAACTGTTCATAGCAACCTGTACGCCATACAAGCACGCCTGAAAGCATATTTCACAGGATAAACCTAGAACTGGTCTCATCTTGGTTCTGTTGGTTCTTGGTTGTATGGCAGCACTAGCGCCATGGAACGGCTGAGCTTGCTGGCTGAGTAAGTGCGCGAGCGGTGAGCGCTAGGCCCAATCTGTGACGTGGGGATTAGGAGAAAGATACTGCGTTGGCAGTTCATTAGGGGAACGCAAAGCCGACTTAGGCCGGCGGCAGAGAATTGCTGACGTTTCCCGCCGGTTTGGGCTGCCTCCAACTCCCAGCCAAAAACCCTCTCTCCCCCACACCCCCCTTAGCCCCTGACGTAGTAGCCGACGTGCCGCCGAACACCCGACAACTTGACAACTCCCGGTAATGGCTTCCCAGCCACTATAAATTTTTCGCCTTCAACCCGCCAGCAGATACGGCTGCTTTCTGCCACCGATCCCTTTCTGCGCCGGATCTCTACCCAATGCTTGGGGAAGGAGGTAATTGGAAATTCTCCAGGAATCGATGGGGCTACATAGATGAGAATTCAGGCCTTTTATCCTCTAGGATAGCATCAGTTTTTTGGGGAGAGGGGAGAGGGGGAGGTCAAATTGGCTGGCTGAAGGGAGGTTTCTCTTCAGGGTGCTAGGGATGTGTCGAAGTTGGCCAGGTTGCATAATTTTACACCAAAGTTGGAGCATGTGTGAGAGTAAGTAGTTATGGATTGAAGTTTCTTTTCAACAAATTATGAGCAATGGAATGATCATATTGATGTAGCCTGTATGATTACGTACCAACTGTAGTAACTGTTAATATGAAAATTTGTTTCAAGATTGCATCTATACTTGTATAAAATATGAACGATGTAGCACAATAGTAGCGCTGACAGTCGTTCCTGCTGTACATATCCTGCGAGTGCTACTACCCGCTGCACATCACGTAAGAAAATGTTTTGCAGATAGTGGCGAATAGTGCAGGGGAATGTACTACAGTAGATGCTAAAAAGCATAATTTACAGTACAGAGCGCAATAAATACGTTTACGAGGTATTAATATTGCTTAACATGTGTCACTTCAGTGACTTGTTACCCATCCCTTTGGCTATGAATTTCCAGCATAAAACCTTGTGTTTACGGGAGGGAAAGGGCATGCATTTCATTGAATGCACTTTTGTCAATAAGAATTTGCCATTATGGGCACAGTAAACACGTCGTGCTTGGAAAAATTCACAAACAAGTACAGTCTATGATGGGAGTGCAGCCAGTAAAGTGCAAACGAGTTGAGCCAGCCAACCAACATCGAGGTTTACAGAGACAGCCAGCAGGGGGAGGTCGGCATGGTGGGGGGAGGGAGGGAGGGGGTAGAAAGGGAGGGAGGGTTAGCATCGAGAGAGAGAGAGAGAGAGAGAGAGAGAGAGAGAGAGAGAGAGAGAGAGAGAGAGTCTCCCCTGAAAAAAAAGCGGTGCAAAGCGAACGTAATATAACATGTCATTTTCCGATTCGGTAGCTTATTCCTAATTGCTTATGTATGAATGCTGGGATTCCGAATGCAAATCCTGGAATTGCGTGTGACATCATGCGGTATATTGAGTGGATGTCCTCCGAGTCCATGGACTGTGGAATTAAATCTCCGCTGTGCGGATCTGCAGTATTGGGGAAGCAGAGGAATGAATGATGCACGCTCAGGGCCGAAACAAACCCACCCAAACCCCCTACTCTGCTTCTAACACCCACCCACCCACACATGCCCCAGACTTCAGGCCATATAGGCTACACAACCAGTCCAATATCATTTCCTGCTCATGTCTTTGAATATTAATTTTTTTTTCCAGAATTTGCATAAGTCTCCTTATCGTTTGTTATTCTAGGAGGTTATATGCATCTTCTGATTTATGTGACACAGTCTATGTGCAGAAATGTTTCAGAATTTATTGAGAATTTGACAATTTATTGAGATATTGTTAATTTCCTCAATTTTTTAATTAAACATGTAGTAGACGTTCTCAAATATTTAATTAATTCCAATTTAGAATTAAGAGTGTTTTTTAAATTGCAGTTACGTATTTTTCAACATGCAGCTTAGTATATTCTAAGATAGTGTTAATCCGAAACAGTTTTACACTTTCCCTTCAATCTTGCACTGTGCATACTGTACAGTATACGTACTTTCGTACAACTATATTGTGCAACTGAAAAACCGTTGCTGTAAGTAATTGTGTTCAAAAAGACTCCTAACTCTATGAGCATATTTGTATTTCACTTTTGTAGGAATGATTTGAAACAGTCAGAGCCCGTGGGGGAAAAAAATTGAGTTTGAACCGTGGGGGAGGGGGGTGCTGGACGTCTGTGGGATGAAGGGTGCTTATGGAAAGAAGAATGGGCTCGACATTAGCCTAGAGCTGGCATTCCCATGTGGATGTTATGCCGGTTAGTGCATAAGCTCTTGAAATATGTCGGGTGGGTGGAGGGGGGGGGGGGTGCTGTATAACCAGTTTTCTATGCGTTCGGATCGCTTCACCATGGAAAGAGAGCGAATAAACAGGCGCATAGCTAACTAGTTTGCAATTACACTTGTGGCCTGCAAACGAGGTGGAGCCCGTGAAAAATTCGCGTACATGCACCGAGCTAGGTCCAACTCATTTGGACCTTCCGAGTCAAGAAATTATTCAGGAACTGCCATAAGCACGTATCAGGCCAGACTCACCTAATCACTATGGGAAACTATTGCATTACAAAATAATGAGAGCCCAAGTTGGAAGCCGGAGTTCCAATCCGTGAACGTGCTTAATTGGACAGATCCCGGTCCTCCATTCGCGACACCTCCAATGTCTTCGGGGCCTCCACTCCAGGCCCATTGATTGAAGGCAGCTTCCAAGAGCGGCCATTAATTAGAGGTTCCGGAAGGCCATCTCAGGGCGGCACCATAGCGGATGAATCGGATTAACCCCAACTGTTTGCCTCCTAATCGTGTGCTCCCAGGATCCGGGGGCAGCCCTCGGACCCTAGGGAAAGTGAAGGAAAGGAAAAATATCCGGCGGACGTGTCGCTTCGACTAGTGTCCACCTATTAATCATTGATAGAGTACAGTGTCCTCCAGATAAACCAACCCCCAGTGCAATTTTGGGAAGCCCAAGGTCTGAAATTCCCTAATATTTTCTGGTGTTTCCAACATGGCAGGTCCATCTACCCACACAACCTACCTATACCTCCCCCGCGCTTGCAATAATACCAGTTGGGAAGGGGCGGGCGGTGGCATTAGACCGGCTCAACGCGTCGATCCGTTCAGATTTCAACAGAGGGAGCTGGGCAAAGCGGATTATGGGGCCAAGGGGAAAGCCGCTGACACCCAGCCAACGAACCAACACACATACAATCCATACCATACTCATCTGCTCCACATTTTAAGTGTGCTCCGTATTTTTTAAAGTAAGTATAAGCCTGGAGTAAATCCGACACTCTGCATGTTTGATGCGTGCTGACCCCGTATTTGTTTGGAGAGAGGACAGCGTTGACTGTGGTCTCACCCTCATGGCGGCGTATCAGGGCCATGATAGTGCGACCACGCAAATGACATTGTTTACCAGGCTGGAGCCCGGACTACAGCCCTGGCAAAAGTGAGGTGAGAATTGGACGCTGACAAGCCCACAGCTGCCGACACTAACCTGTCGACATGGCTCATATCACACACACCTACCTGTAGAGAGCACACACTGTTGAAATGACACTCAACAATAGCTATATAGGGTGGTCCAACTAGGAGTAGTGCATACTTTTCCAGGCAGCTGGTTGACTCAAATGAATATGCTCATTGCCCCCGTGACAATTTTCTCTTGTTATTTCTCGGAGGGCACCCCACGGTGGGCAGCACCAAGCAGCTATGGAGCTTTCAATATTCCATCAGGGGTCGTAGGTTGTGTCCCGCAGGGAGCTCCGGTGGTGTCCGTCACTCCAGAGAGGGTCCATGACAAATGGAAGCCGCCGCGGTTTACTTCCTCTTTTGTACCTGAGATACTCCGTGCGATACAAAAAATTGCCCC
Source organism: Catajapyx aquilonaris (assembly GCA_000934665.2). Classification (NCBI taxonomy): domain Eukaryota; kingdom Metazoa; phylum Arthropoda; class Diplura; order Dicellurata; family Japygidae; genus Catajapyx; species Catajapyx aquilonaris. Next base: position 29,685 of record KZ538342.1, read on the forward strand.
TTTTTGTCTCCCTCCCGTGATGACCCCGCGGGTCAACACGGGGGTATCCCGCCCCGAGTTGAGGGATGGAAATACACGTGGACGCCCCACAGTCCCTCCGTGCGATGCTAGTGAAAGGTTATGTTTCATTCGGCCTGTATGACCGACTTTCCCACATGTGATTTATGGACTCGTGCAGTCATTACCATGTATGACTGATGCGATAATGTTTAATATTCTGTTTTATAGTACACTCTGCTTCAGAATGTATGGCCGTGTGCCTCAGATCCTGAAGCAGCCCCCGCAGTTTATGGTAACAACTGAGGGGTGACCAACCGAATCCCCTTACCTCACCTCACCCTCACAGCTCGACAAAAAAATAACAAGGGCAGGCAGACTACATCCGAAAAAGGTGGTCAGTTGCTTGACCTGCCCCCTCTTTCATCATGACTGACAAATTGTATCTGGTAGGCGATGGCTCGATCACAGCGCCATAAATTCGGGGATTTTCCCCAGCACAGTTGGCTCTTTAATTAGACGGCCGCACCATCTGATTAGGCGGCCCGGAGGCTTACTTCTGCCCTTTTCAACACGTCTCGGTACATGGGAAGGAACATAACGCTATCGATATCTGTACGATAATCTCGGCCAGACAAGGAAGGGCCAATATCAGATATGGCGATTGCATAATGTTTTGCAGAATTGTTGATTCGGCGAATTCGTCCACCCACCTAGAGGAAAATCCTACAGCAATCAGCCATGATGACCAGACCCCCCCGATTGTTCGGATTCTCACATGCGGAAAAGGCAATGGGTTTGTCGTCGGCTCCAATTTATTCCGGATTAGACCAGCTTCTGATGATGACTGCCAGGGATTTGCCCACCCGGATTTCGCAGAGGGGGAGACACATCTACCTTATGAAGTCGAGGCAGCATCAGGGTGAGGGAAAACATGGTTGGGGTCCCTGGGAAGTAAATATCGAGTAGTATATGCCGGCGGGTCTGGGCCCAGAAGGCTGAGGGATGGTAGCCATAACTAATCCCCGGTGCCATGAAAAGCGGTCCGATGGAGTGGAAGCGCATTGTCATTGTGCAAGAGAAACGAGCCCAGTGGACTGGCCTGATGTGGCCCAAAGGCCAGGGGACCAATATCCGTCCGCTCCCCCAAATATGAATGCCTTTGCCCGCCTGCCACGGGACGTATATACGGGTGCTGGGTCTTCATTGCTTCCTGGCGCGTGCATGGGTCTGATACGGTCAACTTCTGGCCCGGATTCGATGAAATAGGGAGAGGAAAAAAAAGGAGTATGCATTTCGTGTCGTCTCTTTTTCTAGGAGAATTTTGCTGCACCCTGCCCGCTTTATTGCGACGGATCAACAGTATAGGGGGACATTTTTGGATCCAGGGGGTTGGAGAGTATGAAGAGACCGGGTTGAGAGGGTGCTTCTGATTTCTGTGGGGGCACTGGGAGGTCTTAAGTATTTAGAATGGGTCGTGTGTCATTTTTTAAGAGGATGGGGTGACAGTTGGTCCTTAGAAGTGTGAAATATTGGGGTCAATTTGGCATTGTGACATTTTTAGAAACAAGTGCACCTCTTTTAATTGGGCACACTTGTCAATTGACAAGTGTGCCCAATGTTGCCAAATATTACTAACTACTACATTTTATAAACACTGAAAGTGTAACAAACATAAGAAGCTAAGCAAAAAAAAACTGCTATCAAAATGGTACCTAATAAAATTGGACACATTGGTAAAATCGCTAGGATAGATCTTAGCCCGGTGTAATTACTTCAGCACTTGTCTGATTAATATTCAGATCAGGCGGTACTGTGGTGATGCACTTGATGCATTACATGCAACACCGTTTATTAATATTCCACCTGGAGGTTGAAGCTCGCATTAGCCAAAATTGATATCCCCGAAAACTCCCGGCACCACCCGCACTTTCAGCCCAATTAGAACATCATTAAGCATTTTTAAGCCCCTTCAACAACCGGGGGGACTCCCCACATCAAAATCTTGAGTCCCATTATTATTTAACGTTATTACCTCCTAACCGGCATAAAAGTGGTTCATAATACTATTTTCTTTGACTGTAAACGCCAAAACACAGGCTACCTGGTGGTTGCCGATCAAAATCAATTTGATCGCAATGTTTTTCCTCTCTCTGATGATGGAAAGGAGAAAATTCCTTGATCGGACCGGCCAAGGGTGTAAGAGGATGGTGGGAAGGGGGCGGTGTCCATGCATCTCTAAGCTGGCCGGCGGGCGCTTTTTAACACGGCCAGGACCACCCCAAAGGTGCTTAATGGCTACTTTCAGGTCCATCAAATTTAATTATGACGGCAGAGCCCTGTAATCAGAGAGTTGGCGCGGCGGGCCCTCAACGTGTTCCAACAAGTCCATAAGCGCGTGGTTGATGCTATCAAATGGCGCTGGTTGGCTGGTGGGGTGGTCCAGATTGAGAGGGGGGGCCAAGTGGGGGGACCACAACCTTTTTGGCCCTGCCAACTTGTCTGCATCTGTTGTGTCGGCCACAAAACAGCTCCTCCTCCGGATCCTGGTGGTCCAGGCGGTGTTTCCAAGTTTACGAATGCGAAATTGCAATTTTAATGAATATACATTTAACAATTTTTTGGGTCTTGGAAATCCTTCAAGGCATGCAACAAACCATGTTCGGAGTAAATGTGGGATTTATTTCTCTAAATATTCGTGTCACCTTGGCAAATAAATGGCTGAGTTAGTTCCAATACATTGTTATGAAATATACCAGGCTTAAATATAAGTTTAACAATGTACTGTTTATTAAGCAATGAGCACCTGCAAATTACATATCAATAGAATATATTATGAATGTAAAGATCACCCAAAAATTGTCGTAAACATAAGCATACATGAAGATCTGAAATGCATATTGATCACAAGCAGTCATATTTTAGTTAGGGCATTGTTTATTTCAAAATATACTGTATTCATCGATGGGTGCTTATGTTGGTCAATCCAATTTTCTGATAGAGAAAGTAAAGTTTTCGTGAAATATATGTAAAATAAATTCATAGGACATAATAATGCAGTCTTCAAACTTTAAACCCCACATATCGAGAAATAGCTGTCAAATCGTTCTTTCGTCGTCTTGCAGTTCAGATCTTTATTAAATTATTTATGACGCCTTCAATGAATAATTTATACACAGCAGGCCTACATACTGTACGCCTACAACCAATACTGACAAATCCACATAAAAATAGTAATTGAGGTACCAAGTGACTTCGGAGAAGTTATGGACAAACGAGAGTTGTAGAATCACTGGACTTATCAGGAGGATTTTACAACCTGGAAGTAGAGCGGCGTCGCGCCGCACATTTTTTTAATTCAGAGCCTGATACACATATCGCGTTTTGATACGGCGCGTGGTTTTACAACTTTGGGCACATCCTTTGGCGCGTATCTCGGTGTGGAAATAAACAGGATGTGGTCACTCGACAAATTAATGAGCACATCCTGGGATTGGGTCTGGCAACGTGGCATCGGGCCTCCCATGGTGTTGTTGCCTAAATAGGATATATAGAGGGCGTCACATGCGCCGATGGCCACACAGATAAGCTGTATTTTTTGGGGAGGCGGTTTGGCCTCTCAATACTTAAAGGGGGGAAAGGCAAACGGCTTGTAATTTCCTCGACAATTAGCAAATTACAGCGTGAAGTGGTGAAGGGTGCTGGATTTTTTTCCCCTCTGCCTTTCATTTATGATGCGGTCAGCATATCTTATGTGCCTAACCCTCTCTCTCAGGTTTTTGGCCTCAATTGCGGTTCAGAAAAAAATTTGATCACGTGTTGGGTGGATTTTGGATATGAATTAAGACAGCTGCATGGAATCTGCAAGGAGGCCTGAAGCGAGCCGGTTCTTTGGCCGGGCGAAAGGTTGTTCAAGGTGAGCGCAGTAATTCGCAATTTTGTACCAAAGTGTCGATAATCACGCCGTATTTTTTGAAGAAAACAAACACCGACCGGTAGTGGCCATCAACGAACCTGATTTTTAAAATGCACCGAAAGCGCGATAATTATGCAACTTGTGTAATATTTTGCACTCTAATGCAAAAGGTCACGTGAAACTGAGATATTAATGAACATTCAGTTAAAAATCAGTACAAAAGGCAAAGTTGTCCATAAAATAAAGGTGCACGTTGAATATCCCATATATTCTAGACACACATTGAAGAATGTCCTTGCCGTAATAGCTGTTGTGATACACTGTTTTCAATTGTTTTAGATCGTTTACACTTACAGGAAGGGGATGCACAAAAAATAGTATTTTAGATAATTATTTATAGCTATCCCCACAATGAAAATTACAAGTAACAGATTCGGACTTGTTGGTGGCCAACATGTCAGTACCATGTTCTGCTGATCTGTTGAGGGGCCAATCTATAACGGAGAGGAAAATTTTGATTCAGGTAATTTTGAAACTACATGTGCCAGTGAGCTCCATAATGAAGTTTTCACCATCTTCTAGTTGGAGATTCGGCATAGCTGGATCCAAACCTGCCTCGACGTTGAATTATCGTATTAATAACGTCGTTTGACACATGGTTCACACCTAGCAAACATTAAATGTACCGGTATTCTTTGAGTTTTTATGACCATGTTACAAATTTTGTAACTTGGTCATAAAAACTTAAAGACATACACTAAAAAACCATGTATGTCTTTTGACTCTATCAATAATACTTTGGTTTTTATAAGGCTTTGAAAGTGTCTATTTCTTGTACAGTAGTGTAACCCTGTATAATGACCGAATAATTATTATAAAATAATCGAATAATAGTTATTGATATACCTGCTCAAACAAAAATTTGCATTCAACTTCTGAGATATTATTGCCCCAATTTGCATGCACAGCATCATCAGCCTTCATCTGGACAAATTTTTTTTAAATTTCATTTTTCACTTTTTGCTCATATTCATACTAATGTACAGAATATTTTTCTGCATCTTGGCAATATTAGCTAAATGGCCAGGGCAAACACCCCCCTCAAAATCGATTGTCCCCCTTACACGACCCCACACCCTGGTAACGCGGTGGGTTTTCCCGCCAACAATTAACCCTAGGTCGCCCTGGGGCGTCATCCCGCGGCGCTCGGACTATTTGTCCTTTTTTTCGGCTCCTACCCCCCACCCTTAATCTAATGATTGGGCTAATTTGATCGGAAGCGACAGGGTAATCCCGGAGCGGGGGCGCCGAATTAAGATCTCCTGCATTATTTGGCGCGACGTCGCAAGGGAGCGCGGATGGCGGTGTGGCGTCGGGGGCGTCGGGATGGGGAGGGAGGGATGGGGGGGGGCAGTCGCCGACCCCCCTCCCGACCCCCTCTCTCCGATTGCCCCTCGTTAGCTCCAAATTCCGGCTTGATTAGGACCGCAATGCCGCCGCTTCCCAGCATCCCCCTGTGGGATCAACCCCCCACTTCCATACTATACCAACCCAGATATCATGAGGGAATCACAACCTATGTTCACTCCCTCCCCCTTCATGCCATGCACTCCCCAACCTTGTACCAATTTCCAAATGCTTGGAAAATAGGGGTTGTAATCGATCTGTCAAATGCGATTGGGAATTAAGGCGGAGGCTACAGGGGGGTGCTAGGAGAATTGCTCATCTGCCAGCGAATATTGTGGGGGAACATGCAAATCTATAGTATGAAAGCATGTCGCAAGAGAGGCGAAACATTATTGCCTTACACTTAATGATAAATGGATGTCGTACGGGATTTGTTTTTCCAGTATTTTGCAGTGGACCAGAAAAATTTGAAAATATTTTCTTACGCTGACTATAGTACGATTAGTCCTGATTTTGCTAATTTTGATACTGCAACAAGTACCACTGACTGAGAAAATTATTTAACATTTTTTTGCTTATGTAAAAATGGCATTTAAAATGTCACAGGAACATATTGTTAACTTCGGAGCTACAAGTACATTAGGGCTACTTGTAAGTACTAGAATATACAGGGTGTCTCATATTTTTTGTCCGAACAGTTATCGGAATATTGCGCGTAGCTGCTACTTTTTAAGCAGTGACTTGCAAATGGTGATTTTTCGGAGGAACGGGGAATATTCCCTGCGAATCGTAGGTTGAAGTGTCATACGTGCTGGCCGCTGAAAATTGAGGGTCAAGCCTGGAAAAAAGAGGGTCACACACCCATTCCCCATTCCTCCGACAAATCACCGTTTGGAAGTCACTGCTTAAAAAGTAGCAGCTACGCGCAATATTCCGATAACTGTTCCGACAAAAAAGATGAGAATCCTGTATAATACTTGGTATAAGTGATCTCGGAATATTTAACTAGTTTAAGTTTTACTGTACAGTGCCAGCTAGAAAGTGCAATTGAAATTCTTGAAATTTCTATCGGATTGTAGCAATAACAATTCAGAATTGAAAACTGCTACAATATGTTTAGAACTCGTAATGTGACATCCCCATACTTTCTATCACTCCTTACATGGTTGCTTTACATAACCCAACATAGACTTGGTGCACACCAAGCAGATTGAGTTATCACAGCGGCGCGACTTCCCAAATGTTCAATTATTCCGCTTAGTTTGACACTCCGTGTCCGTGACGTCACGCGGGTCCTGTTACAAACGATCTCGGACACTAATCCAGGACAAGGGGATTCAGGGAGACCTTTTTTTTTGTCTGCTGCTGTTGCATAGTGTATATGCCCAAGTATGAGAGCGTAGCAGTGAGTAAATCTGTCGGAGTTAGGTCCCCCCTCGAAACACACACAGCACAGCAGCAAGAGAGAGGCTGGGTTCGCGCGACAAACATCATTCATTATTCACTTAGGCCGCTTAGCATCAATCTTTTATAGCCCCAGGCAATGGGGTCTAACGCCGGCGGCGGAGTGTTAGCATGGCCGGTACAAAATGCTCTATCCAATTAACTTGATTTCGGGGGCGCCCGGCCCCTGACTTTAAGAGCGCGGCCCGGGCTATTAATGAAGATAAACGAACCGGCTTTTATTTGGTTACAGGCGTCGTTAAGAACTGCCTTTCGTCGTTGCTTAGGTCCCAGGATTGGGCCCTGATGCTGATGCTCGGATAGGACGCACAGAGGTTAGTGCTGGACCACTCAAGGTACTGGACCACTACAGGGTGAGGGAAAAATTCGGGTTCAATTGGACATGTTCAGGTTGTATAATAGTGAATTCAAGTGAAACTAGTTGATATGGGGTCTCCCGATACGAAATAGCAGCCGTTATAATTTCCTATAAGTCTTCCTAATTGCATTAATGGGCATTAATATGCTAGAAATACATCGACAACGTTAGATTGGTATTGGAGTACAGGTTAAGTTGCAATTTCCCCCTTTTACGAGGATATCATCGTGCAGGACATGGAGTCAGCAGCATGCACCCAAGTTTTCATTACGCCTAATGGAGTTTCTTCCGAATCACGATAATTGCTCCAACGACGGAAACGTACGTGTGAGGATTCTGAAGTGTCACGTGAAGTACGCCATCTGAATAATCGGGTCGAACAAGGCCCCCCCGCGGATTTATGATCTTCTGTCATGTTATGCGGTCTATGGAAGAAAAACGATGCCACTAACCAAATTGGACACTAGCAGAAGACAAAAAAAGACTTCGACTATGACCATAACTTTTCCAACTAAAGGTCAACGGTCCATTCCAAAGGGGGTCTTATAAGGATGGTATCGACGCGGCTATATCCCGACTGTAGCCGGGGCTGTCATTGGTTATGCAGTAGGATTCGGCGCCTTTGATTGGCTGCCGGCCTCTTTTCCCCCATCCTACAATGGCTGCCGACTTCATCAAATAATCATTGGCCCCGGGTCTTTGGCACGGCCATCTAAAATATTAGGCGCTCCGTTTCACACCACGACTTACAGAGTGGCTCGACCTAATCAGATCAGCGTCCTGAAAATTGCCCTTGATGAATGGCGGCCTGGCCCTCGGTCTGACGTGAATAGATCTCTTTCTCTTAGTGTTAGTGTTCAAAAAGGCGGAAGCTATCAAGCTGCCACTTTCAACCAAAGATTATGTCTGTACTTTCTCCGAGAACAGGTGTTCTCGGGTGATCGGGAAGTTCGGCCCAGCCGAATTACGGCCAAAGTGCGGCGCCATTACTCATGTTGACTGGGATATAGAGCGCGAATTGTAAGAATGTCATTCAGACTACGCCGATTGGTATCGAACCGATGTCAAAAATTCGGAAGGTAGATTTCGGGAGATGGCCTCCAGGGTTCTATTAGTGTTATCTACGCAGAGTGAAACATTTTCAGGATTGGTTCGAGTTCGCCAGAAGATACAGATTAATATTGAAAGTGGTAGAGGAACACTCCTAAGGATGCGAGAGATATTACATGTGCTATAGGCCTAATAGTGATGCAACAGAGCTATCAAAATTTTTCACAAAATTTATTAGCGAAAAAGAAATTTCTTATGCACATGGACTATGAACAAAGGCGTCTGTTTGCTAACTTATCCCTGCTTGCACTGTCAGTAATCGTCCACGTATCGCAGTCTGAAATCTGTCCAAATCTTGCTCGTAATAATTTGCATGAGAGTAGCCCACCTTAAGCATGGAAGGGGGCTCAGAATTACTTATCCCTGGAAAATTTTGCCATTAAAAAAGGATTAAATAGCTGATTCTTTTGGCTAATCCTACGTTTCTCTGGACTGAACACCGTCTCATTTTCTTTCTTTTCTCGCTAAAAGGAAGCGGACTTGCAGATATTCTCAGCATCCACCGGGGGCCAACCTCTAATTGGAAATTTCTAGACCCAACTTGGAAAGTCATTCCAAACAAAGGATTAACGTTGGATTACACCAACATCCGTCAAGGTTTTGCAGTTTTGTTTCATTTCTTTTGGTAGTTTGTAAGGGTATGTGTGGTCTGGTACAAACATTACAATCATGGATGCATTTATAGTGTTTTACTGAGCCATTTATGTCCTCTCACTGACAGGTTTTCAACGATAGTATTATTCCAGAACACCCTGTATACGTATAGGGCGTGGAAGTTGTCGCCTTAGACTGCCGTTATGCAAAAAGCTTTCGTTCCCAAAATTGAGACAACGGCTCTTGCTCCTCATGTATTGCGCTGGGAAAACACGGAGATAATTATTAGGCTTCGGTGGGGTGGGCAAGTAACGACAAGGGAGCTTTGAGAATGATGGTGGCGGAGCAGGATAGCGGAATAAAACCCAACCTCTCGCCCTCACCTTACTTCCCATTCCCTGCATATTGATGACCCCAGGGGGGTCAGACTTCCATGTATAATTTAGAGCGAAACAAGACCCCTCTCTTCTCTTATTCTATTTTTCTACCGGTGCTGCCCCCTCTTTCTCCGTTCTTATCCTCCACGATTCGAAGGGGGGGATCCCTAGGCCAGCATTAGCATTTGCTGCTTTATGGTGTGTGATAAATGCCCCAATCAGGCTGAATGATAGGCGGCTCGTTGCCGCGCGAATCGAAAAGTGACGGTGCCAGCGAAAGGAGCAATACGAGCAGCACTGGCGCGTGTAATTGGATCGCTTGGAGGAAAAGCTGCCTGATCAAATGGGACGGGAGAGTTTCCCCCTCTCTCCAGTAGAAGCAAGGCAGAGATAGGAGCCAAGGATGGTGGAGGGCCTGGGGGGGTGGACACTCAGTCACTTCATTTTGTGGGGGAGGGAGTCCAACCCTTGTCTCCGCAGGCTTCTTCACACCGGCTGTGCTAATTCTTTGTCGAGGCCGGCCTGGGGAGCTTTGATGACCGCCGGATGCACTGGGAGATTTGTCAGAGGAATTTCCGGGAGAGGAGAATGGTGCAGGGATGGGGGTAATGAGAGGTTGGTGCTGGAATCATGTGGGGATTGTACCTGCTGAATGATTGGGAGGAATAGAAGAAACTGGGTTAGACAAAACCATGATGATGATGTTTCAGGTTGTCTCATTTGTCTCTCAACGGTTCGGGTGAAGTGTTTGCTCCCATGAGAATAACGGATGTCATGTTTGTCACATGTGTATACCGTCCATTAGCAGACAGCGAATTTATTAGACTGAACTTGTCACAGAACTCTTTCATATTTTTAAATCACGAATACAAAAATGCATATAGTCGTACCTGGTATACTGTATAATTATACAGACAACCCAAAGTCAGGAGCAGGCGCTTTCGAACAGCTACCATACTTTTCATAATATTTTCTGCCATAATATTGGGTCGAATGGGTGCATCCTTTTAGACTAAAGAAGGAGGGTTAAAGAATCTCTGCATAGTGTATATACTGCGACATCAGATGCAGGGGAGGCGGAGTGGTGCTGCGGACCTGCGGTAACGTATGCGCCCACGGATGTTAAGGTCCCGGGTTCGATCCCAACCCGGGGACACCCCCTTCATCATCTCGTGCAGAGTTCAGGGTCACCTCTGGCTTCGTCTCGGGTGGTATTTCCACAGACTAAACCACCCGGGGGAGTTCACTAAAAATGGCCACAGCGTCAGATGCACTGCACCTTGCACATCCCCTCCTGTTATCCTGCTGCCCGTGGGCCCGGGCGTTTCAGTTAGTAGGTTCCAATGTATAATAGTAGGGGAGGGTGAGGCTAGTTGTACCTCTTTTTGCTTCCGATTTTTTATTTCCTAATGTACTGCACCTATCGACAAGTTTCAAGAACAATTTGATGGTTTCTACCTTTGGCAACATGTCAATATTTAAATTATTATAGTTCTAGTGTACTGTCGGGTATAGTAAATCACATTTCAAATGACCTCTGCAGCTGTTACAACTTGCCCCATCCACGGGGCAAGTTGTAACAGCCTGTGGGGTAAGTTGTACCAGGGTGTAAAAATATCAATAATATTCAACTCGCAAAGCAATTATTTTTAATTCAGGCTACTCTTCATCATTGGCTACAAGATTATTATGAGACATGTCTTCAAATACTTTCAATCCTGTCCTACACAGAGTCGTCAGAATAACAAATGTGCACAATTGTTATTCTGACGACTCTGCCATGGCACGCATATTACATATTAGGGTATTCCCTGTGTACGAAGTTCATAATTATACGCCCACGTGGCACCCATTACACTGTATCCACCTTTTTTGAAGAGAAAATGTCTAAAATGGGGTACAGCACCAGTTATTTCAAGTTACAAGCAATACGTTATTGTTCGGGTATGTTGTACCATTGTTACAACTTGCCCCGCGTGCTTTGTTACAACTTGCCCCAGCCCCCTTTCGTAACCAATTCATCAGATGGCAGATTTAGCCTATACCCAACACTGTACTCGTTTTCTAGCCATGCCGTTAGATTCTGCATGATTCAAGCTACGGAGTAATATAATTATATCTCACTAACTTGCCATAAAACACTACACCTGCAATAGCAAAAATGGACAGATGAAAAAATTCACTCGGGTGCTTCAAACACACAAAGACAAAATAGGCGATATCTCCGGAGCTCCGAAATAAACACCGACCAGGCTTCCGTCACAGGAAGATAGGGTGTTTTTCGTGATTCTGACAAATTCTAGTTTGGTCAAAAAACAAGTGCCGAAGAAAATGTGACTGGTACAACTTACCTCACGGTACAACTAGCCCAACTCTCCCCTACAATAAAGGTTCCGTGTGATATACCCCCACCGGGGGTAAAAGCACTTACCCAGGATTATTATTATTATTATTATTATTATTATTATTATTATTATTATTATTATTATTATTATTATTATTATTATTATGACTGACATCAGATGCTATACCAGAAGTGCTGGGTCAGAAGAGGCCATTCGTGATGTCTTATGCTCGGATCACAATTTACAGCCTGAATGCGGAAAGAGCTGCTATTCAACATACAGTATAAAACATGTAACATTGTGTTGGTTGCTATATAGAAGTACCGTAACTGTTCCAGAAGTACTGCTTAAAATAAGCAACTTATTAGCAGAAAAATTGCTAACCACGACGGACATTTCTGTTGAAACATGCTGTACACGAAATATTGTAGCCCATAAGCTACATTGATGCAATATCAAAATTAATGTGTCACTTTAAAAAGCACTAACATCGACCCTCTCTCACATACAAGTGGAGCGAGTGCATATCAGTACCCAACAGTTTTATTGTGCTTCAATTCGGTGGACGTGCGTATATGCAGTAGTATAACACAGTGTAGCCTATACGCAGATGTAATTGCGGATCACCCATCTAATAACTAAATAGTTTAATTAACTCGGAACCTCAGGTATTATAGTGAATTGCCGGTAATGCTTACGCACAGAAACCAAGAAAGAGCTATAATGTAAGATACAACCAAAGCAATAATAGCTTACATTTAGGTTATGTTTTGCACATGTTGCAGCTGCAAATACTCTCACAGAGTATAATATATTATTACTGTGCAATACCAACATCATTTCGTAGAAAGATTAATATTTTGGCGGACTTGGTATATAGCCTACCCTATCGTATTAACGTATAAACTATAAAGTATAGTGGGGATTCTATAAACACATGGAAAACAGAAATCTTTGTGTATTTGCTGCAAAAGTGGCCATTTGGCTATATAACATACCTCGGTTTTAACACTTTTCTTCGCGGTCCATTGAAGTCTGTTATATCCGGAGTCAACAGGATTATTCTTGCTGTGATTCTTTTGAAATATGTGCAGGCTTACTCAAATTTCTGTACTTAATTTGAACCATGATCCTTCCATTTCATATCACCTTGCGTTGCGTTGGGTTGAATCAAAGTAGATGTAATTATCTAGCAGTCTAGAGAAAATATTTTAGGGTAAGGGTTTCGCCTGAAATATACATTGCGGTTCATGTATAGACCTATTGATATACTATATAGTGAACGCCATGCCCACGAGTGAGTCTTCATGATTGAGTCACATTATATTCTATATTGATTGCGGGGTCCATACATTATAGTCAGCTTTCATATCCGACTTCTTTCAATTTTTTTCGCGCATAAAAACCGCCTCACTTAGCAACCCCCTTCCGCCAAGCCATAAAACCAACCTAGTTGGTGCACGTTGCATCGCCTTTTTATAACAACGCAGATGTTGCGAACTCTAATCCCTCTGCCATAGGGTGCCCACCCCCATCCCCTCTCCAAATTCCCAATATAGTCATTTTCTTTCGGACAATACACCAATCAGGCCGCATCCGGCTGGAGGTTGAGAGCAAGCTAATGATAGGCCAATAGAACCCTCTTAGATATTGGCTCGGCAGCAGAGTCGATAAAAGGATGGGTTATGATGACAATGTTCCGGTAATAGCCGCCCCCAAATTGAGTTATTTGGAGCAATGGCGGCCTCTTTTGGACGGGAGTTATGAAGTCATCTTATGACTGCGTGCTGCCACCTGATGCCTCCTCTTTTCATTAAGCAAATTGGGACTGACCGCTCATGAGAAGTGGTCTTGCACAGTGCTAATTGCATTCATAAGTTGCGGGTATTCCCCCAACCCCGACATCGTCACGCCACCGGTGCAGGTCTCTTTATGACTGAGCACTTCATCGGAACATGTCTATGTAATTGTCGGACTTTTTGCACGTACGGGGCACTTTAGAAAATGAGCCGGACTTCAATCCATTAGGATTTTAAGCCTGTTATTACTGTTCCGTTTATATCGGACCCACGCAATATTGCAGCGTGATGATTAATAAGCTGGTCTCATGGTTTTTTTTGAATCATGTTTCGCCATTTTCTTTACTTCATCCTTGGCTGGCTTGGCCCAGCTTCGCACTTCCCTCTCCGGATTAGATGGCGCGGAGCTCCGGAAAGAAGGCAACGATCTGCTCCGGAGTAATGGAAAATATCGATTCCGGGCAGAGCCGGTGTAAATCTGTAAAACGACTGGGAGAAGAGGGAAATTGAAAGGCGCGGCGCCGTGAGTTACGGCGACTCCGCCCCGAACTTCTTCGACTGGGTTAGTTGCGAGTGATGGAGAGGCTGGGCGCCATGGACCAGGGAAATGAGATAGGAAGGAAGGAAAAGGGAGAGAGGGTTTATATGCCGGGCCTTAGAGAGAGGAAACTGCGAGGGCACACAACCAGAGAGGATTCGCTCCTTCTTTGTTATTCAAGGGATGCCACCCCGGTGAGAGTGCAGGCTATAGAGTGGGAAGGCGGCCATTTGCAAAAGCGACCATGTTTGTGTTAGGAGGGAAAGTGAGTTTTTTTTTCCTTTGGTGGGATGAACACAGAGGGAGAGTTTATGGGATGATTTTTTATGCAGATAGATGGCGCTGGGGTGGCTGGGTAGTGCGGGGGGATGAGTGCAGATGGCTCGACGTGCAGCGGAAGTTGCGGCTGTAACCAATCATAAAGGGGATTAAATTACAAGGCCATAGTACATTCTGAATGTAGAATACAAAAATAATAATTCTGTAAATTAATCAATAGGTAATAGTCTATAAGAAGTCAACAAATTGTTAAAAATTATCTTTACCTGATATAACTTACTGTATATCCGGATGTATTTACGGATGTGGAGTTAACTTGCATCTCCCTTCATCGCTGACTACCCCTTATAGAGAAATGTCGCGATGGTTTTGTTGTATTTGTTGTTGTTGTACGAGACTCGTATAATTATATAACTAGCAACAGTTTTCGTAAAAAAAATATACAGTCGCTCCAATCTACACTTTGACTTATGACATAACACTATAGTTAACAACTTAACATTCCCTGCAAGTTTCAGTGTGACTAGAATGCGAAAGTGGTGCATCCTAGCGAGCGTAACGGATTCTTTGAGTGTCTTTCACTCCTCGCCCTTTCTGATTCCGTACGTACATTTTCATATCTAAGGATATAGGTTATGGTCTGATTGGGAGTGGTTTCCTTGGCGTTCACCTTCCGTATCTTCCCATCAAAACTAGTGTTTATCAGCCTGCAGTTATACACAAGAGCCGTCATATTTTAGGGGCAAAATATCGATTATTTTCACTTTATCACTTGCATGTAACACCTCGGTGGATCTCTTGGCTCCCTCTGGAGCAAACTCGCGAGCTTTCCGCCTCTCTGGCTAACCCCTCAAGGAGTTCCGGGGCTTAATTTATGGACCACCTCTCGGGAAGCTTGTTTGGAAAGTCGAAGCTGATACCAACTTTCGCGCGGAAAAAGACTGAATATTTGGAAGCATCTTGCACTTTTTTTTAAACCCGTGAAGAAGCGAAACTTTTGCTGACAGCCTCAGACGTTGTTGATAATTTGTAAGAATTTTTGCAAAATTTCATGTTTCGTTATACTCTTATAGGCAAAAGGGCAGTCAGGTCACACAAGGCCGTATGATATTGGGCTGAACTCTGCGTGGTCTCATAAAGGAGATAAAAAGGAGGCAGGAGCGTGAAGGATCATTTCACGGCGAGCACCAGATAGCGCAGTTGTGCAAGAGGGAGTAGGGGGGGAAGGGATGATAGGGGTGGAGTTGGCCGCTCCAGCACGATTCCTCTCTGGAGAGACCTTAAAATGGAAATCACCTTTTTAGATGCACGATAATTCGGCAACACGTCCCCACTTTGTTTCGCGAAATATTGATAATATGCTAACATATGCATATGTCCCCATCTCGCCAACTCCGTTTTCCGGCGAACTCGGAGGACTGATAACCTAACGGTGAAAACAGTTCCGTTGTCCGCCAGGTTTTCAGCAAATCTCCTGAAGCAACTGTGCATTCTGCTGTTGTGTAAAACCTCGGTTATAACAACATCCATCCGATTATTTGCCCTCCAAAAATATATTTTTTGATCATTCCTCCTAATTTTTTTCATCCTTAGTTGATGCCAACCGTTTTATTTCCATGGTGCATATTTCACAGCCATGCAGAAGCATAAACACCGCGCTTCACAAGGCTCACTTTTACGACCTCGTTTCAACCGCGACCTTATCTGGAGCCCTCCCCAAGAATTTGCGAGGGGAGGGAAGACAGTAGCGAGCCCGAGGAGATAAGCTTAAATTGACAAATTATACCAGGGCTCTGGTGTTTTACGTTGGCTACCCTGGACGATAAAGACGGAACGGTTGACGCCATCATGTTAGACTCCGAAAAGACTCTTCCCCTCCGGCCCTTTCCATTATGGCCGCATATAAAGGTTAATTCTCTCCCCGCGATATAGTAGTTTATCAGGGAAATTTATATGGTCATTTACTCTCTCCTCTCCCCAAAGTTGCGAAAAGACCCAATTATGATAAGGGCCCCTCCTACTCCGTTTTCAGGTAAAGTTGAGAGGGGGGGCAGTCCGTCTCCCCAGAGGCTATGTTGAGAGCTGGTGTAGAAATAAGGGAGTATTGCATCGGGTTGCGGAAACCCAGCCCTTAGAATGGACGCTTTTTGTTACCCTCGCTCGCTCGACGAATGCTTATTGCATTGCGGAAAAGAGAAGCCCGCGAGGAAAAAAAAAATGAGAAGAAAAAGCGCATATCCTTATCTGCAATGCGTTGGCAATTTTTGGGGTGGAAAAAATGGCGTCTGCTTGGAAAAAGAGTTACAAATATTACAAATGTTGCATGCGTTCTATTGTTGGGATTGTACAGTTTGATATGATCGGTTTGCGTGAGGGGTTTCGGTTGACACCAAAGTCGTGTTTGAAGTAAATGGTCCACGTGAGGCTGTTTCCGCCTGATTGTGATTATGTAAGGGACGGATGTGAAGCGGTGTAACCTTAATTGTTGGGTTCGGCACTAGAGAGATGGCCATGAAAATAGGAGGGGGGGCATGGGAAATTAGGTGCTGATTTATGTGGCAGATATGCTCGGTGTTTGCAGCGGTTTTCGGGGAGTGTGGCCTCGAGAGAGTTGGGTTTTTAGAGGGGTGATGAGCAGGTACCGATTGGAAAATTGAAGATTGATGCTGTGATTGGATGTTGTCAATGAAAATGCTGGATTTTGCACGTTTCAATGTGGGATCCACACTGTGTTTGAAGGCAATATTGCAATACCTGGGTGACACATAAAAATGTCATTGTTACTTTAATAATTCAACAACATATTAGAGTGCTATACTATAGTGCAGAGCAATTGTAACACACCATTGGAATAAAAATCGTTTTTTTAAACAACCATGAGGTGTCTTGTCGATAAGGACTGTCTTATATTGAACAAAAAAGCAATCTATCAGGAAGATTCTGTGAAGTAGAACACCATACATTAAGTTAATAGATCAGCTAAGATTGATGTGCCTCCTTACACTTTCCTGCTGGCTGACCATATATACTTCTGTCTCACTTGACATATGCGAATACCCTAATGAACTCTGCTGTGAACAGTGAGTTTCTGGCCACTTTGTTGCAGTAACACTCGAAATAGTTACAAATGGCCCCCTATTTCGAGTGTTACTGCAACAAAGTTGTCTTAGGCATTTCCTTAGCTACCGTGAGCTGCCCATCACTAAGTGGCTGACCCATCCGAAATCCCGATGTCCATTCAGCCCATTGTATTAGTCCAGATATCACGCGGCGTCATCTAAAATGACACGCTTGGCGATTCCTCGACCTGTTAATGGATTCTCGTAGAAGAAGCGACAGACAGGCCTTTTGTAGGCTACCCACCTGGGAGGTCTGATTGGTATTCAGGCAGCACTTGCTGGTGTCACTCAAAAAAGAGTTGTGCATTTCAACATCAGACTTCTGTAAGAAAGTGGGAAGGGCTTCTTCCCTTTAGTCGATAGGCCGCCTTTTACCTCCTTATTAATCAAGTATAGCTTCGGGCCTAAAAGTAGGGTCAAGCCAGTGATTTATCACGGAAGAGTCAGGAAGGGACAAGTTGAAGTGATGTGACTCGCCAACTTTTGATGAAATTAGTGTCAGTTATTCGGCGCTGGGGCTTCTGGGAAACTCTTGCTAATCACGGCAGCACTGCTACTTCTGATGGAACAAGCCCCAGAGCCATTTGACAGCCCTTCCTTCCCAAGGTGTCTTCCGATTAAGACGATGGAATTTTGAATCAGGACACCCTCGGGCGGGCTTGGAGTCTAACTCAGAAATTCAGACAGAAGGCAAACTTCTGAATCTATTTTTTTTTCAAACCCGCCAACTTACTCTGGGGGGATGCTGCTGCTTGGAGAGAAATTAACTAGTGACGTACTGCTCTAATATTAATATCGTTTCAGGGATTTTCGTATAAAAAGAGTTGAATTTTGAGAAAATGTGTGTCAAAAAGCGGGAGGCAGGTGTCATTCGGGGCTGTAGAAAGGTAGAAGTCTGTCATTTGTCCACGTGGGGCATTCCGATCGTGCTGAAGATGCTGGCGGGAGTCCAATTAGATCGTGCCCTGGGGTCACAGGCAAAGGGCGCGGGAAAGGTCAGCTGGGAAAGGCTTTGACGCGCCAAATTCAATTCCTACGCAACTTGAGATTCGTGTCTTTCTACAGGGTGAGCAGGGGAAGTCTAGAATGCTTGAGTAAAATTCAACTGGAAGTATGATAGCGATTTTTAGACTTAGATCGGAAATCATGAGTGGAAATCACTCAGATAGGCAGAGTGAAATGACGATTGGGCAAATCACGACTCAAATTGAGCCGAAACCAAAAATTGGATATACACTATAGTTTCCATTATTGTGCCAAAAGCGCTTTTGAACTCACAATGCCGAAAGCTGTTTTAAATGGCTTATTTTTTGAACCAAATTTCATTTTCATTTTGTGGTACCAGTAGTCTGTTTTATGTCCGAAATTTTAGAATTGTCTCAAATTTTGGGCCATGCAGTGGGAACAGGCCTTTACACCCTATTTTGTTTGAGTGGTTTATAGTTGATTCATTTAAAATGGCACGCACTCACTCAATTAGTAATGCCTGGTTGCACCAACAAAATTACCGGTCCGATAGCTCCTAATGGACAGATAGGTAGACCTTTTAACATGTGCCATCGGTCCGTTAGGAGCTATGGGACCGGTAATTTTGTTGGTGCAACCAGGCATAAGAATATTTTCTCAATTATACTTGTTACAAGTTTGTAAGCAGATTTCCTTTCAATTTGTATAAAATATTTTACTAAAACCGACAGACTCTGAGATTTAACCATTTCATTTTTGAGTTTTAAAACAAATATTATCCCATGATGGCAATGGCAAATGGAGGTAGCCTTCTGCTATACTTTAGGTTTAAACATACATCTGATAGTAGTTAGGTCAGGTCCAGCCACTATTATCCATTCAAATTCATATTTCTCCCTATGACTACCCCTCGTTCCTCCTCCCCCCATATGCGTGGTCACGCATTTTGATTCTCTCGTGCCGTGACACACAAAAAAGCCGCATGCAAAGTGTTTTCGCCGACTTGAAGCTGTTCCCCGACACGGTCCGTCAAGTGCGTCATTACAGCTCTTGTCAAGATGACGCCGCACCAAAGCGGCCAGATCATTAAATTTTCCTCGCGAAGAGGCGTGAGAACCCAGGAAGCCAATGGTAATGACTGTGGAGCACCCCCGGAAGTTGGTGATCACACACCGGGAGTGACCTCCTCCCCTCTGACCCTGTGACGTCACGCTATATGTTGATTACAATTCGAGCTATATTTCACTCTAGATGTACAATAAATTCTAAGGGTCGCGTAATAGTCTAGGAGTGGGGGGGAGGGGGGATAGAAGGAGGCACAGTTGGGATGGTGTGCATTTTGAAAATTTATACCAGGAGAAACCGCTGAATGCGTGTCCTGCAACATGCTTCGGGGGGGTTTCAATCGCAATTCCTCCGATTTTATGATAATTGGGTCGCAAAGGGAGCACGCGAAACCAAATCCCCTGCGAGCAACATGGGGGGGAGGCAAGACCTATTACGAATATTATCGCCTTAGGGATACAACCCACAATTCAAAAGTCGATATCACCCCCTACTACAACCCCCAGATCCCACAGGAGAGAGTCAAAAAAAATAAAACCTCCCCCCAAAAATTGGTCCTGAATGTGATTTAATGGAGTCAATTCTGCGGTTGCCCACTATAAAAGATGAAGCAAACGTGCAAAGTTGCTGCCACGAACCAGTCGAAATATGCAAAAACCCGTGTAGTAATGGCCGTTCATTATTCAAATGTCCCTTCTGGGCGTGTTGGTTAAGCAGGAGGCGTGGACACTATGAAACCCCCCTCATGTCTACAAAAAAAGAAAGGATTCAGATGGTGTATCCAGCATCCGGGAGCTGTTGCGTGCCCCTCCCCTGGCTTTTGGGAAGGAAAGGACCCCCCATGAAGGTAACCAGCTTGTGCCCCTCCTTCTTGCTCTCACGGACACTCTTCGGGAGGCTGATGGCGACCAACCAGATTTCAAAAAGAAAAAAAAAAAAAAGGAGGAAAGCACCCATCTGAAGTGAATGATGGCGCCATTGTCATGCTCCACTTTACGCCGTCGCAGGAAATTGATTGTATTTATGATAACAACCTGAATATTGTAAACAGTCCAGAATGTTTATTTGTGTCATATAATAGCCGGCCAGTGATTGGGTTAAGGACTAGGCGCTTGAGAGTGGTCTTATAGTAGCACTGTCCTGCTGTGACTATATTAATCTTATAGGACACACAATTTGTAAATATTGTCAACAATTTATATAAGTAGGATGGCACCAGACACGACTAGGCCAGTAGCTAGGCCTAGCTAAGGGGTGTCTAGGCCTAGCTACTCGCCTAGTATCCGGTGTCATCCTATACTTACCTTATATAAATTGTTGACAATATTTACAAATTCTGTGTCCTATAAGATTATTAGCTCAGCTGGACAGGGCTCCTACAGGACCGCTCTAGTCAGGCCTAGTCACATCTGAGCTAGGCCTACTAGCTCAGGCGTGACTAGGCCGGACTAGAGCGGTCCAGTAGTACAAGTCACCTGAATGAAATACTGCGCATCATGATAAATTGCCTTCTTGAGCGTGCATTTTACACACTGCGCTTTATGCACACTTAGCTCCCATTATTCTGTACATCCTGGGTGTACTGCATAAACGCCATTGTGATCTAGAAAAAAAAGTGTGATGTAGGAATAGGGAGGGGCTGAGCTTCAGAGCTGGTCACATGCGCCCCGGAAATGACGCAGGACAAAGTATTAATTTGGCTGTCTCTGAGGGGTCAGGATTGACAGGCGGTGGAAGTCTGGACATGCCATCCCGGTCATTACATGCACGCCAAAGCAGTTCGAAACCCCCTCTGTTACGCGGCTTACCGGGCGAAAAATGCTGCTGCCTGTTTGTTGTGTGTTTACCATTTCCTCCGCAAAATTGCTTCCACTTCCCCACCTCTATGCTTTTGTTTTTTTGTTATTTACGGTTTTTTTGTGTGTCGGGGGTTTGTGTGTGTGACACTTCGTCGTCAGGAAATGCCGCAAGATTTATTGCCATGAAAATTAGCAGTCCAGGCCCCCCTTTTTTCGCACCCATTACAACGCATCCATTATAAGCGTGTCATAAAAATGTAGCCATGTATCCGATTTTTTAAAGAGAAATGTCACACATATCCGGTAGTAAATTTTAGGAATCAAGGTTCCAGTCGCCTCGAGCTCAAAGAAACCACATCTGTTATATCCTTTAAAAAATTTTTTTAGGCCTATAGGTGCATCTGGTGCAAAATGTGCAGGTATGCCCACATGGTGATTTATGCATTTGGCAAAAAATAGTGTGCACGCAAGTCAAAATTGCACCCCTAGTTTTCTCAGTAATTGGATCCATTGCCACGCACTCATTAGGCTCGTGTCATTTCCAGTTAACGATGACATATATATAACTTGTTAGGTCGATCTTTTTGTCGGGGCGGAGGGAAATTGTGGTTGGGAACAGTCATTTTCGCACCGTTCCGACAAAAGGAACGCGGTCCCAACTAACAGTCTCATTTTGTGGTAGTTTAAGAGGTAGGGGGAGAACCTGAAAAAAATGACATGGATCGCATGCCACACCTTTTTGGGGAGCCCTTTATTAGTTACCGAATTTTTCACACGCTTGCCGATTATGTGAGCTGCACCCTTCGGTGCCCAATTAGAATAATTTCACAATTGTGACGAGCAGGTGGTAACGCCGCGTAACAAGGGTACACATTAGTGTCTAACGGGTATCACTAATAGGCGATTTTCTCCTACTCAGGTCTCGGAAATATCAAAAGATGACGCTTGTAATGACCTGGTGGTTACACCCCCCTTAACCAAAAATTGAAGGAACATTGTATTACACGTAGCCCAGTCGTGACTTCTTCGCAGTATATGTGGAACACTTAAATTTAATTATCAAAATCTTTGTCTAAGAAAATAATTGCGACCTCACACTGTTAGCAATCTGCCGCCATGGACACTGAGCGGTACTACTAATTGCACATGTCGTCATTTACCTGGCCATAAACTACCTTCCAATATCCCAAGTCTTCACCTGACCACCTCGTGGCCGGCATGGAGGACAAAAAAAAATGAGAAAATAGTGCTAATCCGTCATTGTCGCTTGACTCCAGTTCCTGAACGCCTACCAGTTCTAGAGCCAGGCGTTGGCTGGATAATTACCTGCTGGAGAAAACAAAGTGCGATGCACCGCCTCTTAATCAGCGATGAACTTTCTTCCCTTTGCCGGGTGTCAAGTAGAACCCCCTGGAAAAATTGGCAGCGTGGAAATTCCCCCATCAAGTCCTGAAACTTTTGGGAGGAAGGTAAAAAAAAGGGACTGCCCAACGAATTAGTCGGCAGGCCTGAGCGAAGAAATCTGTAATTGTTTCCTGGTGGAACCATCATGGGGGAGGGAAAACATCTGATCGAAATATATGTTCCTTTTTTTTGTGTGTGATGATTGCGTCTAATAGCGGCTACGATCCGCAACGCCATCTGTACTACAATAATGCCGAAATATCACTCCGCCTAGGGGTGTAAAGGCCATTTCACAAAAAACATGTCGCGCGGCAAACGGCGCGACTTNTTTTTTTGTGAAATGGCCTTAAGATGCACTGTGGCTAAAGTAGTTCCTTATTGTTTCATCGAGGAAACTACAGCTACAACAGAAAACAACAGTAACAGTGCAATAACAAATGGCCAATGTACGAATTCTACAAAAAAATCCAATTATTAGTTAAATTTTTAGCTCAAATTTTGTGTGCGGAATCAGGCGCGGACTAGCAAAATTATTCATCCAAATTTTCAGAAAAAAAAAAACTTGAATGAAAAAAATGAGCAGAAAACAGTCACATTATAGGCTACGTGATCTATTTCCGAGACACTTCTCCAAATTGGCAATAACTCTCGATTGTTTCTGTCCCCCACTGGCCCTGTATATATAACTACAATGGGGGAGTTTCGCGCAGGCAAAAGTAGCTTTTACCTCAGGGAGGGCTATAAGAGCGATTTGCAGGCCACTGCATGAAATGACCAGCCGACCGGCCATAAATCTTGCCTAATATGCCTTCGGAGCACAGGTGAAAGCTCGGGGCTTTGGGCCATAATTTAGGAAATGAGCCTAACAGATGGCTTATTGGCCCGAAGGGCTGGGAAAGTGTGACCAGCGGGAAACACCCAGGGAATAGTCCGATCCCGCTGAAACGCTTCCCAATATCTGGGGAAACTCCCTGGGCGAGCTCCATTTCGCATAAATGATGAAGGAAAAGGGTATTAGAGGGAGAGACTGCTTTGGCGAAACGGGAGCTCGGGAATGGGAGTTGCCAAAGCTTTGGGGGAAGTGCCGGAGCGGCTGCAATAATCCTCGAAAATTCCCCCTTTCGAATAAACAACGGGAGGTTGCGAGCGGTTGCGAGATTGGAAACGGGGCAAAGAGGGCCTATATTGCCTCGTGGCCAAGATGGCGCCCCACAAAATGCATTACCAATTGCCGCTTTCAGAATTCCCGAGAGGTTTCTGCGAAAAAAAGAGGAGGGGAATGTAATGCCTGAATGTAATGCCAAAAACTGCAGACGCCTAGGCCTATATGGTTTAAAAAAATTATTTTGCAATTTTAACGGCTCCCCATGTGATTTACGAGACTATTCAGTAGCCCCCCTTTGTGGCCACATCATTGTCGACCCTCCTCTTCAACCAAAGGGGCACGTTCTACCAATGGTTACACCACTTGTGGAGTTGCCCTCCACAAGAAAAGAAGACCTCCGGAGTTGTAGCTCAATTTTAGAAAACGCCCTTTTCTTTTTTCAAATGTGTATATGTTAGTGTCTCATCCCCCTGTTGCAGCTGCTGGTTGACCAGGGGCGGTTGCTCCTCCCGAAGGTATCGACAGACAATGGTCTCCCGTCGAGAGGGGTCAACCACGGGCACATTTTTCAATCATGCTTACTTAATTTGGATGCCTCTGCCTCCACTCCAGGGGTTGTCCAGGGGCAAAGGGAGAGGGGGAAATTATGCGTGACGGCCACTGGAGTTAGCTCGCTTTCAGAGAAATCCCAAGTGGACTTGGTCCCCCAATTATAACCTGCTCAATAATGACAACTGCGCACTTCTTTTGGGAAAGCAAATGTGTGGCGGGTTGCGGATCTGGCTGGATACAGGGTGCTGCCCCCTGTATTATTGAAGCGGACTAATGAAAAACGGGCTAGGGTAGGGCGGACGCTTTTTGTGTGGGTGTGGACTCGTATACCCAACCCAGCTAATCATTCCGTCGCCGGATTATGATGATTTGGAGGCAGAGGCGCCTCATCACCGGCCTGTCATTTCCTGCTCGGATATTGAAGTCCCCCCCTCCATATTTTTTTATATTTTTTGCAGAGGGCTCATCTCATCTTTTTCAAAGCCTGCGATTCTGATTGGACTGCCATGGAGTCTGCAACGCCCTCTCGCGCTTCCGGAATTTTTTGCCACCTTATATTGTGGCCTGGCCTTCGAAATTGAATGGAGCAAAATGTGGTGCAATATCGTGACTTTTTTTTATATAAATATATTTCAAGACTGTGCGTGGGTTGACATCGTCGCAACCCACCCCTGGAGACTCCAATATTATTCAAATTAACTGCAGTGATCTTGGGAAATGCACGCGATGCCATTTGCAAGGGAAAAAAAGGGTATACCACTGTCTGCCTACATCCAGACACGAATGTCAGACTGGGATCTGATTAAATTGGATCGCGCAATTCTCGTGGAAAGCGTGGGGGGTTTGTTGTAAAGTGGGGAGAGATGTATCTGGATAGAGGGGAAAAAATACTATTAGTAGATACCTTTTTGCTGGGAGTTTTATTGCTGGGAGACACGGATGGGTTTAATGAGATGGGGTTGGACATGCAAGGACATATGTCGAGACCACTTGTGTAATGCAGATTGTGACAGGCACGTGATCGACTAATGTTTGTGAACCGAATATTCACCTGCTAACTGTGTTGAATATTGCATCCGATGGTGCGATTGGATCTTGCCTCACCCTGTAGTTGGATCCAGATTTGAAGCTGCAAAAGTGCAGAGTTCACCTGCTATTGGTGGCTGAACGAGCAGCATCGAGGGGGGGGGGTGGACAGGCTCCGATAATAATTATTGGTTGACGCAGTGCGATTACACAGCAGCACTCATTACCCAACTAATTAGCGAATTTCTGTTTTATTCTCATGAGATTGATCGGGTGCCATTTACAACTAATGGGATTATGTGGTGCAGCGTGTCATCCAGTGCTCATCGAGCAGTAGGTGACAACTGCATTGACACCGTCCATTTCTCCGGCCATCCATTCGTCATGAAACATTGGGGGCGGTGTCGATGAGATACGCCCGATTTACCTCCGCCCGTAAAACGCCCGGGTTCGATATACATACATGGCACCCATACCAAAAGCGCTATCAAAACCGTTTTAAATTGCATGATTTACCTGCATATCCCAACCAAGATGGCAGCCCCATTTGTAAGCAGCGGGGATTACTCGCTTGGAAAGAATAGTCCATCACTTTTATCGAAAGGATTCATCTGTTTGTTGCCTCCAACATACGCACTCAACAAAAATATCAGGTGTGTGCTGTCACACCCGGTATACCAAGGGCAATCAATCTGGGATTTAGCCTCTGATGGTGCTGTGTGCTGTGTATGAATATTCCGGTTACCCAGGTGTTTGGCCAGGAATTCTCACGATGACTTCTACCGCGGGTGGGCAACCACCCTTTTGAAAAATAAGCAGGGGAGGGGACACTTTTTTCTCTCGGGCGGGAACTAGTGTCGCCTCTCACACCTTTCCCAGTGTCCTCTCCATCTGATAATCGCCCACGGATCAAGTGGTGATGGATGCGAGTCCCACACGTGGGGGGTTCAGCGATGGTAACGGTCATGTTAAAGAGTGGACACTGAGGGATCCGCGCCTATTAGATGCTGACTTTTATGCTCCAATTGCTGTGTGTATGGGCAGATTCATCAGGGGCACAAACAGGAGCCATCTGCTCTGTCTTGGGGGTCCAGGTGAGGGCCTTTCTTAGGGAAGGGGGGTCAAAAAGGGACGGAAGACAGATAGGAACGCATCCATTTCAGGGGGGTCTCTGGCACCATTAACGCCTCGGCAACAATGGGGGTTAGGGGCATGAAACAGCAGCTTATTGCCAACTGTCACCCTCTGGAGGACTCGGCTCAAGAATGGGGAATATCGGGCTTTAATAGACTGGGGGGTCCATCCATCACTCTTGGAGGGTCAACTCGGTGTCTCTATTGTGACCGGACTGGCAGATGACTCTTCAGCTCGGAAATCAGTTGGTTCACAACAAAGTGATCGACTATCGCGTGTGACTTCTCCATGGCCCTGCCGAAGCGAGCAGTTTTCAACAATGCAGATAATATGACGGCTGGATTTTATCAATTCAGCTACGAAACTGCTGCACTATAGAAATAAGTTGATGTGATTTTCAACCCCAAATATGAGCTAAATATTTTAACACGGTTAAGATATGTTAGACATTTAAAAGAAAATAACATATTATGTGAGTGACATGCGAGTCAAATATTGAATTAAAAATCACTCCAAAATTGAATATTTGAATTTTGAGACGGTTGAGTGAAAAATAACTCAAATAGACCCGAAACTCGTTATAAATTGGTACAAAAAAATAGAGGCCTCTATCTTTACGGCGATCGATCCCAGAAATCGTTATAATGTTGCCCTATTGCACTTGTTACGACACGTGTTTACGACCTTTATCAAGATTCTTCCATTTTGTCAATCCCATAAAACAGGACAGTCCCGAACAGTCCCAGAGCACTCTTATTGATATGCCTCAGAGAATCCAAAAAAAGAGGAAGAGGCAAGACCACACCTGGCGAAGGTGTAATGAAAATTGGACGCTGCATTAAGCAAGTCTTCATCTGCGTTGTTAAATTGAGGGGTCAATTTCCTGCGATTAGGGATCGCCCAATCTTCCATTCTCATGCTACCAAATAACCTGTGGTAGGCCGCGTAATAGCCACAAAAGGCGGCGGCTTTCGAATCAGATGGCGCAATTTGGGATAATGAATTTTTTTCCCCCCCTCCTCCCTCTACCTCCAGAGGAATCGCTGAAGTTGTGACATATGCAGGAGAAACGCTTAAGACAGATCCTTTTGAGGAGATTACTTCCGAATCGGTAATATTACAGCAGGGAATTGAATCGGAAATGGGGACTGACTTTCCAGCAAAAGGGGAGTCGCGCGGGCCTATGCAAAATTAACAAGGCGTCTCTGCTGGATTTGTACGAGTGGAGCGGATCTGACGTCAATTTTCTCTACTTTTGTGTGCATTAGGCTTGAGAGATTTTAGGAAGAGGCTGTGTCTCGGGTCTTTTCCCAAAACCACTTTCAGTTATTTTAAGCCGATGATGACAAATCACGGCGCCGTAATGCTGCGGACAACCCTCTGGATTACATGATTCTAAGAAAGGAGGAAATACTGTAGCTGTGATCAGCAGACTGACAGTTGATTCTCATGTTATCATGGAATCATCATGTGCAGTACATATGTTTGAAAACATTTTCAGTGAAAATTTCATGTCTGTGTAGGTAACATAATTTATCTCAATTGACGCGATTTTTGGAAACAAATTAAAATAGCTTATGCTCTACTACTATACTACTACTACTACTACTACTACTACCAAGAGCTCTTGCTACTACTACTGAATAATAAAAATAAAAATAAAGCGAATGAACGGTACTAATTGAATATAAGCAAAAAATGCAAATTCCTACATCCACTTAATGCAAATAATGCCTGAAAATTTTACACACAAAATATTTGCAGTAATGCTTGCAAAAACTTACCGAATCATCTTGGACCCTACGACGCAGAAATTCCGCTATGCCACATGGCTCCTCACAAATACTCGATTCAAAATAGCATATCTTAATGCCTCTTCCAGCACACTTCTGCATCCGTATTTGTTTACCATCTTCTTCTTCTTTTTTTTTCATTCCGTAAAAGTGGAATATAAATTTGTGGAGGGGAAATGGGCGTGAAAGTCTGGTAGGAAAAGTCTGGCATGTAGGGGGCTGCACCTAATCAGGCGGCCAATTACAGGTCCTGGGGCATGATAAGGAATAGCGGGGGCCTGTAATGGCTTGCTTGCACCCAGGCCGCCCTGTAATACTGGGTCCAGAGAGGGTTACTTCCGACGCAGCCTGTGGTTAGGTGTGGTAATTAGCCGACACAGGCGCCGCCAAGTGTTTTTTTTTACACATATATACGTAAGTCAACCCTCTTTTTCCCGCTTCATCGCGGTTCCAAAAACCAGTATTGCGCTTCCTACACCAAGTCATAATTATGACCCCCACTCCAGGAGATGAACCGTGATCCCTCAGGAGCCACCCCTTCTCCTGAGGGAACATCCTGGATTGCTCCAAATCAATTTGCGACATGTGACATGTAGCGTGTATCACTCTATAGTCTGAGAAAGGATTGCATTGTACCCCCTCCTGCACATCATGTCCTGAAGCAGTTAAGGTTTGCGTTTTTTGTTACGTCCGCTTCTTTTTCCCCTGCAAACGTTCCACTTCAAGCAATAGTGTGGTTGACGCTCATTCCGTACTCTTTCTAATTAGAATTTCAGCTGCTCTTTACACCCCTACTATATATTGCGTGGAGTGTGCAAAAAGACGCACGCTAAGTATAGCATCTGCATGAATATGATGGCAAAACGCGATAAAACATTTCGGATGACAAATAGTTCGAATTTGGCGCGCTACCTTCACGTTACGTCAATCCCGTTACGTAATTAATGTACTCCCCTCTGAAGGTACCGATATTGCGAATTAATTTGAATATCCGCTTCGAGGCGGTACGGACTTGTCTTATTACACGCTCCTGTCCAATAACGAGGTTTATAATTACATGAGGCGAGGACCTGGCTGCCAACACGTGCCACCCCCCCCCCCCCCNCCCCTTCCTAGAATCCATAATAATGGACACATCCCCGCGTCACACGTCGACCTTTAGGGGGGGCCTTAATTAGGTGAGCTCCTAAGCCGGATTAAGACGCTCCTAGAAGCCGCGAATGTAATGCCCGCGTATTAAAAATGGATCCGTTTGCAACCCGTCCCTTTGGCGACCCCAGCTTTGGCATGCATGCTGTCCCCAAAGTTAATTGGCTCCATGATTAGCATAGCGGGGAAACCCCCACAAAGTCCCCGATGAACCGACGATGAATAAATTAGGCGTTTCAATTAAATTTATGCGGGGAGGGGCCCACCTCGTCGATCAGGCGTCGTGCCTAGTGGGCCCCCGGACCCAGGGCCCAAGGAGGACCCAGGCGATGGATGGATGTCTCATCGCCGTAATGAAACGGAAGAGGAAGGTAATTAAGGGACATGCAGCCGACGACGACTCTCGGATTGCACCCACGGGCATGCTCGAATTTAAGCCCGGATTCGGAGGGAACTGAGCCTAATCCTTGCTCTACAGGCCAAGAACGCACTTTCGGCACGATCTCCTGATACTTATGATGGACCACCACAATACTGTTTCATCGCAATTTAATTTAATTTAAATTTAACATGGCATTGGTGAGAATGGCAACTGTGAAGAACTGTTAATATATGAGCTGACTGGCTAGGTCCATTAGATGAGAGTGACGAAGTGATGACATGAGAAGGAGCATAACTGGGGGCCCACACAAAAACGTGTAATCGGATGGATTCCCAGGAAGCTTTGGGATGAATGGAGGGTCCGGCACAAGGGAAATGTCTCGCTGTCCTTACATGGCGGCGCCGTGTCCATTACTGGGGAGGGAGTAAGTCCTCGAAGTGTGAAGTGGCTTGTTTAACTCTTTTAGCGTCATTACAAGTGGCGGTGGAGTCAACGAGTCGACGGTGTGGAGATAGGACCTACTAAAAGCCTGTCCATAGCTTCGCAGACGTGTGGCTGACAAACTGCAGGCCTCCTTGCCACACACACACACACCAGTGTTATCAGGTCTGCCTTTTTTTGGAATCCTCCAAAAGTAAGCCATCTGCTAAAAGGAGGGGTAAATGATATAAATATAGGCAAGGCCAGTCAAGTTGGAGGCAAGAGAATTGATTTTAGCACTTTATTTCCACGATTGGCATATTTTTTAAGGATGAAAATAGACAGTATTGCGGTGTATTGTCTATGTGAACTGACTTTAGGTCAAGCTTGTACTTGGGGTGGAAGTTTGTAAAATGACTAACGTGCAATATGTTTGAAGGCACAGGCAATAAGATACTGTAGCATATTGTGTTTTTGTTCAGTAAATTAAAAGACACCAAGTGATCAGTGACATACAGTAAATGCCAGGCCAAGTATGTATGACTCAATTCTCCTCTTGATGTTCAATGGCCCATCATCACCACTTTTGCAAGGCAAGATTCCATCATTTACCATAGTAAGGTGTATCTATGATTCTATGGTGCATAAATGTCTACTAAAACATTGAATGCAAAGTGCTACTTGCCTGCTGGTTAATTTCACCTCATATGGTTGAAGACCTTATTGACCATTTTACCCAATCCACACCTGATCTCTCCTTCACATGACTACTGAATGTCACTGATTTTAAAGCAGAACATGATAAAATTGTAACATAAATGCCAACTGATACGTTCCTATGATGACAAAACACACACGCACAACCTATGTAATACTTGACGACAATGGGGAGGGGGATTCGGTTGCCAGGTTGACAAATGACTTGTGAGTGGAGCAGTCATAAGAGCTAGAATTTAATGTGATGTACTTTATGGACAGCCTCTTGCTATTAGCCACTTCCTTCACAAATTAGGAAAATGTCGTTCAACATTTTTGCTTTGGTCCTTCCCACACAAAATCAAGGGTCAGAAATCAGTCCCACTATTTTTACAATAACTTCCACCGTTTCATGTCCCAACAATGAAGAATCTCACTCTTAAGTTTCACCAGACTAGCTGTTCTTATGAATCACAACCTACTTCATAAAAATTAACGTCATTTAAATTATTAAAATGTATCTAATTTTAATACTGAAGAAATGCAAAAATTATACCACACAATACTTAAATTTGCATGACAAATACATACGTATTTTAAAATACTTCGCTTATGACTTTTATAATGCAGTCTAGTTGCCAGCTTGAAGAAATAGCTCTGTTCACAACTATCCAACTCATGTTCAGCACATTAGCTGCTCATGAAACATTTAACTTAATCACAACTAATTACCGACATAAATAGTACTACTATAATTTACGAACACATCAGTAAATACATGCGAGTCAATACTGATAATTGAAGATAATAATTTCATCTCATAACTTCTCATGCTACCTGCTTAACATCGTCCAATTTACAGGTATTACCAACATTATGTTTCCCTAGTAAGGGAGAATAGTTGAGAGAATAGTAATCTGGCTCTTGGACTATGCCTACTGTTTTAGGCTATTCAGCCATTTCTGGCTGGATTTGCATAACAAGAAAGTGAGAGTTGAGCACATGACAGCCAGTTGAGTGCAGTCACAATTCACAGCTTTTGTTTGGCACAACTGGGTCACAATTTGACTTATGCATCACTGTGAACTATTTGCACCTGTACTAAAACTATTAGCCTCAACATTTGACACAATTTGCATTATTTTAGCACATGGATTAGTGAGGTACCGTACAACTTGTGCAACTCCTCTGTGGGAACCAGCTTAAGGATAGGCCCACTGTCAGTGCTTCCTATGCCAAATAGTGCAGGGAATGCATGTGCTTGACATCATGCTTAAGGTTCAGCATGCCTACTTCCTGCATGCCACTGCGGCTGTGGTACCATGCTAGGTGAAATATTTTAATGCGAGGATACATAAGAATACCCATGAGATTGCCTACAGGAATACCATGTCACCGTAGGTGATTTTTGTTCTTCTCTAATACTGATCAGACGATAAGAATCCAATTCATGACTTGCTTTTACTCTTTTGCTATTGCAAGTGAATATTTCAAAATTCCAGTTTGTTGTATTACCCTCATCAACTTAAGTCATTACACTCTATTGAATGTACAGGTAGTCCTTGGTCTACGAACGGGGTTATGTTTCTGAAAATGTCCATAAGTCGGATTTGTACGTAACTCGAATCCCTAAGGAACAGTGCATGTATGCAGAGGAAAGATGCTGCATCAACGAACTGCTTACATCATGTGTTTGTTTACAATCGCGGAAGAACGTAGTTTCCCAATTATTTATTATGAATTATACAGTATTTATGATGGTGTTGGTCAATGTATGTAGAAGTGATTTAAAGTTGAGGAATAATTATAAATTATCCATATGGAGAGCTTTGGGAGCCCGTTTGTAAGTACGGATCGCCGTAAGTCGGGTCGTTCATAAACCAGGGACTTCCTGCAGTTTGATACCCTTCAAAGTAACATGGGAAACACTGCTGCACCTCACATATTAACAGAAAACCTTTTTGACCACATCCAACAGAGGCAATGCACTCTCAACCCTCATTCCTCTAGACTTGCATCTGCCTATAAGATGATTGACTTTTGCCCTGTCTTTCCCTGTCTCATCCCACAACTGGGCACAAACCTTTAGCAACGGCAGGTACATAGGGAGTAAATCAACGTCGCTTACTGCATCAAATCGATGCAGAGCTATCTCTGCATATTTTGCAGCAAGTGCAGTCTTGCGAGTCTCCACACAACAGGCCACAAGTGCACACAATGGCCTCAATACACGAGGGTGGCGATCACTTAACACCTTATTGAGCATGTGAAAAGAACGCTGAAGTGGTCCTATTGCCTCTGTGTATCGCCTCGATGCCATGCTGCTGCATGACTGATTGAGGTCATCACCATCAAGGAAATCGGAAAATGCAGGTGTGTTCATAAGCTGGTCATGTGAGCATATGAAGTACAGAAAGTCCTGGAAGCGGCGGCTACGATGGGACATGACGTCCATGCCATAGTTGCCCAGAATGACTTTGCGAGG
Source organism: Catajapyx aquilonaris (assembly GCA_000934665.2). NCBI lineage: Eukaryota > Metazoa > Arthropoda > Diplura > Dicellurata > Japygidae > Catajapyx > Catajapyx aquilonaris. The sequence continues at coordinate 62,964 of KZ538342.1, forward strand.
AAAAGAGAAGCAGGCCACCTGTGATGGGTATAGGCTTCGAAGGGATTCATATAGCATGTGGAAGTGGGAGTAGCGGCGGTCAATCATACACGGTAGTGGGTCTGGAGCTGGCAGGCGGCTCACAGTCACCGTGTATGTCTGCAATAAACAGTATATCAGAGCAGGCCCAATTGAACTCTTCATGTCAAGTGTGTCACACATGAAAATCTACATCTACATCATTTTATTCAAGTAGGTCTATATAAGTCTGCAGCTTTCCAGCCATCCTCATAGTTGCCATTAAATCAATTTCCCGCATCCTTTTGGGACAGATGTTGGAAAGGAATATATTAGTAGTGATTCAAGTTGACAATTTCTGGCAAAATTACGTGCTGCTCATTTATGGAAATTTCAAACCTCATGTACGGTATGGTATGGTCACAATTGAAGGGTGCAGTGCAAGAGGGGCACGAGTCACGTGTATGTCCGTTTGACTCATGCCCCTTTTGCAGTGCACCCTTCAATTCCACTTCATATGTATTACAATCTTTGAAGTTTGATTATTTTTTAGTGTGTAAGTAATGACTTATTGAGTGGAGTGTCCTTGTCCCAGGGTTAGCACTTAACTTAAACAATCAAAAGTCTTATACATGAAGGATCATATTTTGATGGTGGCATGGTGATCAATGTGATGACTATGATGTGTAGGGCTTCCTTTTTACAGGATTTTCCATAGCCTGCAGTCATCAGAACAAATGATAATCTAAATTTCCATCGACTTGTCAATGCCAATTAAAAATTCGGCAATCCACACTTCAAGCTTGTAGTGATATTTCCACACTGCATGTGTCATCTGAGGCAGGAAGTGAGTCACACAAAAAAGTTTTCCTATCATGTTGAGGAAGGTCAAAAATAATGTAAACGAACCCTAAGCACACACATCTCTATAACCCAAAGCACAAAGACATTTCAAATCTATAATGATTCTGAAATGAACTTCATGGCACTATAATTTTTACAACGTAGCAGTTTTGATAGCAGAACAATGCATAGCTGAGATTGCCTGCACATTGTGTTTTCCATATGGAAACGATGTGGCAGTGTAAACACACTTTCTTTTTATCTGAAATATTTCTTGCCTATCATGTGTGTTAACCACTGGCTTTCCTCCAGTTTTCTCACTGTTGCGTTGCAAGGAAAATATATGATAAAAAATAGCTCTGGTCATTTAGTAGTACCGGCATCGTATGTAAAATCTGTCTGTAATGGAGTGACTTTGTCACACAAAAATTTCCCACATTCAAAAGGTTTCTTTATAATACAAGCAGCCCCCAAATTATGAGCCTCAACTTTCATAAATCCAGATGGCCTATGTAAAAGATAATTCTAAGTTGTGCAAAAAATCTAAGAAATATAGGGAACAAACTGACAACATAAAATGCTTCAAATGACAAGAAAATACAATAATTTGCACCATTTGGCAACTCTACCCTGGACCCACCTAGACTCCTTTCCTCGTCAGTTTACAATTGAGTGACATTTGCACCCAGCATCTCAACTGAATACAACATTGATTGTTTATTTAGGAAGGAGTCAAAGCAACTATACAGGGTGTTTTCTGTAACTCTGTAAAGACTTGCAGGGGTAATAGAGGGGACCAAGACAAGTATTTTTGACATAGGAACCCGTGTCCGGAAATGCCATCTAGAGGGGGTTCATAGAAAGGGAATGGGTGCGCTCAGACGCTTCACAAGGGAGGCTCTAGGCGAGCGAACTGTTTTGTTGATAGATGGCGCGCAGTTGTTGCCAGGTTATGGCGTATCACGTCGCTGTAAGTAAATAACGTCGCGATACTCCATAACCTGGCAACAACAGAACCGTTGTTTACTATCCGCATGTATCTTAGGAGGCGGACTTTAGTTGCTAGATGGCTCTGTTGTTGCCAGGTAACGGCACATCACGTCATTGTTTACTATCCGAGTGCCATCTATCAACAAAACAGTCTGCTCGCCTAGCGCCTCCCACGTGACGCATCTGAGATCACCCGTTCCTTGAACCCCCTCTAGATGGTGTTTCCGACCATGGGTGCCTCCGGCTCCTCTACACACCCTAGCAGTTAGTAACGATAGCTCGGAAACACCCTATAGAATCATATAGCATTAGTCTATGGCGACCAAGGAAAAGCTGCCGAAAAGCTTTTCCAGGAGAGCAGGATGAAACTTGAGTTTATTGTAGATTGCATTTGTGCATGGTTCTGTCACTTAAATTACCATTTGAAATCGTTCTTTGGACATATAAAAAAAAGAGGAACCTTATACAGTATAAGCCTCTGGCCATTCACCCCAACACAGTATAGACCTTTCCTAATCGACTTATCGCCATGATAAAGCAGTTAACAGATAACTTTGTCATTTCCTTTGAGAATTTTTTATTTTAATAAGGAAGTAATTAATGCTCATATTATGGCTGCCATATGGTGTAATTTTAAAATTTTGTGAGGGTTCATCCAAGCAGGAAGTTATGTTGTGGATAAACTTTCGATTTTTCGTAACAAAATTTTCTGTACTACCTTCGGAGCCAATCCTTAAATGATCAATGCAGTCAGTCATTATCCTTAATTATTGCTCTTGTCGACGCAAGTTCAGAATTTGCTGATTTCAAAACTGGAAAACTGCCAGGGTTTGTTGGCTATTTCACCCTGGCACATGGGCTGTTTACTCCCAAAAATAAAACTTCCCAGCACTACGCAACTGCAGCTGAAGTTCACACCAGACCCTTTTTGATCCAAGTTGACCCACACTTACCACATGCCTCTTCCCCCTCCCATCGCCAACAATGTGCACATCATTGATGGAAAAGTGCACCATATGACCGTCGCTCCCATTGCTCGGGTTGTCCGGACAGGACCTGGTCCACGACCCTGCGGAGGCAAACACATGAGTAATCCATCCACCAGCAACCACCTTCCCCGTCCAACTAACTTATGCGAGGCTCCTCGCAGGCCACCTCCACCCATGTTGGAAATGCCAGAGCCGCAGCCTTGCCCCCACCGTCCAGCTTGGAGTTGGTCCCCTCCAGCACAATCTGAGCCCCAGCTTCCATCATACCTGCAATCAGTCCGTGTCTCCCAATGTTTCCTGTCCCTTTACCCCCAGCAAACCAGCCTGTGTTGCAAGCCAGCTGGCTCCAAAAATAGAGCTGATGTCAAAACAACCCAAGCTGCTGCTCTGACAGGAGGCATACGGTCTCGGTAGGCAGCTCGATACTATCAATACGGGTCGATTGTGGCAGTGAATCCGTCTCGGTGAAGGTCATACCACGTGCTGCATTGTCTTGAATGATTTGTACGCCACTGAATCACATATGGATCACCTTCTTTTGTGTGTGGCGCGGCGGGGAGATACGCCTCTTTACATGTCAGGTTGTGGTTCTGAGCTAGGCGGGGCACTAGGCGGGGGTTTAAGAGTGTGATACGGGGGCATACAGTGCAGTTTGTAATTTCAGCCCTGCAAGTGCGTCACTAATCCACTGACGGGGACATGAATTAAAAATAAAGATAAATTAGACCCGACATGTTTACGGTATCGATCGTATTGCTATTAGTAGTTCATGATTCCGCTACATAGCGCTGGTGTCAAGCGTTATCCTGCCATCTACCGAGCAATTATGAAACTGTTTCCAATATTTGGGTGTTAATCACAATTTTCTATCAAATTTAAACGGAAAAATTGACATATTTGGCTTAATCTTCATTAATATGACCTTACGACTAATTCTCATGTAAAACATGCTGACGAAAGTAATGTACATCAAGACCGATATATCGATATTCCAATAAGTGTCAGATTGCAAGATGGCGTCGCCCAGTGCAGCAGCAGGTGCAGAAGAAGAAGTGGCGGGCAAGAAGATGGTGACCTGCTGGCTCCAGAGGTCATGTCCAGGGAGGCTGAAGGAAGGGCTGCAGAGTCAGAGGGTGACGGGGCAGTTCTGCGACGTGACCTTGCAGATGGGCGGACGGGAGATTCGGGGACACGCCTGCGTGATGGCCCTGTTCAGCCCCTACCTGGAGGATCTGCTGGTCAAGAGGAGCCGGCAGCTGCAGCCTTCTTCTCTTCCGATCGTGGTTAGTCTGGGCGGTGCGGATGAGGCATGCGGGGAGTGTGCGGAGAAGCTGGTGGCGTACATGTACCTGGGAGCCGTTGGGGTGGAGTCGGAGCACCTGCCGCACCTCCAGAGCCTGGGGAAGATGCTTGGCATGGGAGACGTTGTGGACTTCTGCCAGGCACGCAGCAAGGAAGTGGAGGTGCCGAAGAAGAAAGGGGTAGAGCAGGAAGATGCACCACAGCGTAAGTCAGGGGCAGAGGGGATTCCATTGGGATTCATGTTGGTGGTAGTAGAAGTGCCTTTTCGAATGGCTGATGGGCTGTTACAACTATTGAGTATACTTGAAGCCTATTTTGTAGTTTTTGAAATGTTGGTGTGCCATGTTGATAAGTTCAATTTAGACTCAATCAAATTTGCTGTCTCATTTCATTCCTGAAAAGTTCCAACTTGTACATGCAGTTTTGCTTATTGACTATTGTTTCAAAAATATGTTCCCAATTTTGCTTCACCAAATTACTTTATACAGTATAACCCTGATTATCCGTCACCCACGGGACCGGGGCATGGTCGGAAAACAGAAAAGGTTGGATAATCCGAGGAGCAAAGGAAACTTTAATGAAGCGCAACTAAAAACCATGAAATGATAAAATAATGTAAAATGTTGCTATTTTCTAAGAAATAGTGAAGTATTTTTCTTTTACATAGTCACTCTGCTGTTTGAAATTTAACTAAGGCAATACAAAACTAATGTTTAGAAGGACTGCATTACAGCATTTGATGAGAAAATATACATTTATTGCTACAGTTGGACTGTCGGATAAACCGAAGAGTCAGATAATCCGAGATCTGATAATTGGGGTTTTACTATAATAATATTTTTATAACTTACCCCTTTTATCACATCAACATTAACTTCTGGCGGGGAGGTGTGGTGGCCGTGATGGTAACGTCTCGGCTTGCTGTGTGAAAGGCCCCAGGTTCGATCCCCGCCTGGGGAACTTTCCTTTCACCTGCGTCAGGAGGGTCTCTGACCTGCACCAAGGAGGTGTCTGGCAACCTAACCTCCTGGGGAACAGCACATGACCCATTTTCAGACGTGCACTTGCACCCATGTTCCCTCCCCGAAAATCCCTATCCTTACCTCTTGTCCTTTCATCCTTGCACCGGTGTTAGAAGAAAATAATAAGAAAATTGAAGGAAAATGGTGGTAATCCACCCCCCTATAAGGGCCCATGGCCCTAGCACGGGGTAACGTAAAAATTTTTTTTTTTAAAAAAACATTAACTTCTGGCTCATTGAAGTTCATGTAAGTCAACATAGCCTGCACAAAACAACTTTGGTTCTGCAGAATATACTGGAGTGTGGGAGTGGGAAGGTCGGATATGCCAAAGAGTCAAATATTCAGAGGTCAAATAATCAGGGGATTATTTTATGGACAGTGTTCCACCACTTACTTTATTCTGCATAGAAGCCCATCTGTGTCTAGCAGAAATGGCTTGTGTGAAACAAGAAGACCCATTGTAACTTTAGTACACGTAATATACTGTATTTGCATTCCAAGTTGCATGACCAAGTTGCTTTAAAACAGTTATACTTTTAAGCTGTCACTTTTAGATCTATCAATGTATTTGCTCGTAACATCAGGTTGAGTTGAAGCATTCAGAGAATTTCAAGGCTTGAGACTTAATGGGCGGCATAATTATTTTGACCCACAGGTCTACATGGTCAATGGTTGAGGGAAGTATTGTTCTGAGGGCTAGACCCTACTCTAGTGCTGAAAAAGATTCCATCTATTCTGCTAATATTAGCAACTAAGACTTACAAGGGAACTGTAAGTGCTGTCAGTGGAGTTGCTAAAGGAAATTTGGCACAGTAATATATAGGCAGGTAAGTTATTAAACAAAATCCAAACCGTTTCAGCGAACCACAACAAGGTCAAGAGTCTCGATGTCAGCCCGGACAGCCTACCTGACAAGCAAAGTTTCAGATATCGCACTCAAAAAAGCAGACATTTTATTACATCACTGGAAAGGAATAATTACTCTCATTACAACAAGCTAAATTGCTAGGTCGCAGCCGTATTTGAAAAGGTCACTTCTGAATTTTTTCGAGAAAAAAAACACACAAATTCTTTTTTCTCAAATTACGTGCCTGATTGGCATCAAATGGTCATTTCCACGCAAACACAGACATACTGTCCATTCGTAACGCAGGTTTTGCCGACATGTACTAGCGTATTTTATTGTAACAATACGCACACATTGCATGAAATGGATTAAGCATGCAGTGCATGCATCCTGGCATTGTTATAATAAAATACACTTGTGCACGTAGGCAAAACTTGCGTTACGAACAGACGGATGCATCATGGAAATGCCCAAATCCAGCTTATAGCCATGGAAAATTTAGAAGATCAAGTTCCATAATTTGTCGTTACAAGCCAGAAGGATAAACCACTTGCATATGAAGTGAAGCATCTTACATTAGTGCATACAGTGTATACAACTGTTTGTGACAATGTGTTCAGATCAAAACATGTCCATACAACGAGCACATCTTACATATTAATATGACAGTGTGGGATAGTACTGTACAGTATAAAGAGAGAGAGAAAGAAGGGGAACAGGTTCTTAAATATATTTTTGTTGGCTTGGTAGAAGGCCATTGGCCCACTGCTTATACAAAAGTTTTAGTCGTAATCGTGAGGCGGTAAGGAAATTGACTAATTGCAGTCGAAGACTAATCGATGGTTTTTAAAATCTTTCTCCGGTGACTTGGGGACTTTTTGTAATCGGAATAATTAATTATCCCTTTCCAGTGATGTAATAAAATGTCTGCTTTTTTTTTGAGTGTGATATCTGAAACTTCGCTCGTAAGGTAAGCTGTCTCGGCTGACATCGACAGGTCATAACTTTTGACCTTGTCGTGCTTCGCCGAAACGGTTTGCATTTTGTTCAATAACTTACGTACCTGCCTGTATTATGGTGCCGAGTTTCATTCAGCAGCTCCATTGACAGCACTTCCAGTCCCCTTGTTAGTTAATTTTTTTGAACTGAAAGTCAATGTTTGTATGTAATTACAGTATAATAATAGCCATCGTCGTAAAAAAAAATCCATAACAGCAACAGACAACTTCGATGACACTATTATAATATGAAAAAGAATATGAAAATGTACTAAGAAGGAAGTACAGTGAGACCTCATACTTCGAATGCCCCTTACTTCGAAAGAAAATTCGTGAGAAATTCGATCTGCAGTTCGAACGATGCACACAGTTAAAAAAAGCTGTTGTTGCATAAACGCAGTATGTTTTGTGTCCAAGTCATCTCTCGCTGTGAAAGCATCTCTTGCATTACGCTCATGTGTTTGCAGTGCTTTTATCACTTTATTTTTGGTGCGTTTGGTTGTACACATAACGAAATGTGACTCTCCTTCCAAACAGTCACCTCTCTCTTCCTCTCTACCTTCCTCTCCACCAGCCACACAGGTCATCACTACTCACTTGTAGAGTACCAGTAATTGCAATTTTCATGTTATTACACAATATTATTTTATGTATTTTATTGTTTCCATGTTTTAATTTATTATTTAGGGCATTTAATTGTGTTATGTTTATCCTAAATTATGTGTATTTGCTGTAGTTGATCGAAATGGGTATTGTTTTGGGTCTGGGATTAAATAACTTTACATTACTTCTTATGAGGAAAATAGATTGGAACTTCGAACAATTTGGAGTTCGAATGATCTCCTGGAACGAATTCAGTTCGAAGTACGAGGCACCACTGTATTATAAACTTGTTGTTACTCACATCACATGTGAATACCAATGCTACTTGAGTAGTTATCAAATGACAATTAGCAATGCTAGTTACATTTGGCGAATCAGGTTACTTGTCTCTACCAAGCTACTATTTCACACATTTAGGTTTGCTTGCACCACCACCACCACCACCACCACCATCACGTGCCAAACACAAAAAGTGCCAGAGTAATGCAAGCAAGTCTTACATGTGCATTGCATGTGGTGCCACTCACCAGAAAGTTGCTGACCTGCTGCGGCATCTTCGTGAGAATCAGCACTTGGGATGCATCTGCTCCCTCTGTGGATTCCAATCTGACAGTGAAGATTCCCTGAAACAACACTTGTTCATGCATGACCACCCAGAACCATTCCAGTGTGCTGTGTGCTACTTGAGGTTCCGAACTCGTACTGCCCTGCGCCTGCATGTTCCAAAGCACTCCACCGAAACACCATGGACTTGCCCCGAATGTTCAAGAGGATTCAAGTGGAAACATGCTCTCCGCAACCACATGTTAGTTCACTCAGCTGAGAAGCGTCATCTGTGTGACCAGTGTGGGTTCAGCACATCATACAAAAGCACCTTCCGGGAACATGGTCTCACACACTCTGGTGAAGTATTCTGGTGTCCTCATCCTGGTTGCAAATTCAAGGCAATACGCAAGCAAAATTTGAATGCTCATTTGCTGACCCACAGGAAGGAGAAACCTTATCAGTGTGAAGTGTGTGGTGAATCATTTTCACTGGCAAAGAACATGAGGCGACATGCCTTAAAGCACGGGCCGGGCACCAGCTTTACGGAATGTCCTGTGAATAATTGCAGCTTTCGGACCACAAGGGTTGACAAATTGAAGGACCATCTCCGGAAGAGTCACCAGGATCTGGACACTAAGGACTCAAAGGTTAAGGGCAAAAGCAGGAAGAAGAAAGAAGGACACACAAACATCGTAATTTATACCAAGTCACCAAATGCAACTAGTGTGAAGTCAGGGATGAATGTGAATTCTGCCTTGCCTGTTAAACCAGTGGAGGACTTGTGCTTAACTATAGAAATGACTCCTGAACTGATGCAGCAGATGGTGCTGATGAATGCAGCGCCTAAAAGTGATGGCACGTAATGTGTGAAAATGAGGCTGTTATAAAGTGTACATAGTGTTCAGTGTTTGGTTGAATGGTTCTGCAAAAATCAAAATCCAGGCAAACTTGTTTTCCCTTTGTGATTGCATTAGAAATCCTAACTGAAAAGACACTCGCTGTCAGAAGACTGATGCATATGTATGGAGCAGTCTGCGTGTATTACCAGCATTTTTTTGTACTTTTGCATATTGATGTAGTTTTGCATTTTGGGATAAAATCAGTTTTTTAGATGAACAGTGCTTTGGATGTTTTTTAATGATTACCATGACACTTGTAGTTTAAATTATATAGATTTCTTTCTCTCAAAAATAATAATTAAGACTTTTTGGCATTTCTCTGTAGATGCTTGAACAGACGTACACAAGATACAAAGCAGTACATAAATGAAGGAAGAAAGTTGCACAAAGAGGCCTATAGTGCAGTCTTAAATTAGAACATAAATATATCCATAATCGATGATAATCACAATATCGCACATGGTAGAGGCAGCTGCATTTTTCTTGTAATAGATGGAGCAGAGGCATCCTATATCTTTTCATTGTTGGATAATAATAGGTGTTGGTCTTCTTGGGCTACTACTTCCAAAGCCTTTTGAGTGACTAACGCAAGAGATTCTGAAACGAGAAAATCTCCCATGTTACTAGAAATGATCATGTTGAAGTGAAATTAGTGCTAAATCAGGGTAGGTATGTCTCTGGTTGCTAACTGGGGTTGTGTGAAAGGCATTGCCGTGGCATCTCATAGTAATTTTGTCATCTGCAGTGTACAGTAACTTGCAATGAAGTTCATATATATCCTAAACAAATTATGATGTAATAATTTTGTAAATTGTGATCTTAGCTATGATTATGTGGCACTAACCCCTCTGCAGTAAAATACTGTTTAATTTATAAAGTTGCCTCATTGCCATGAAGCAAAATCATGCTATACATATTTCAACAACTTACCATAAGCCTTATTTAAAGCTGCTGGTCTATTGGTCCACCTTACCCCAACATAAAATACGGGAATGCCACTTAGTGTAATGAGACTTCCCACAGCTGAAACAAATAATGCCAATCAGATCTTGGTACTAGGCAATTCAATAATAATAATCAACCAACCTGAGTTCCATGGCTCCGCTACTGCAGACACCACTACCAGGAACAAAGAGCATAAGAGGAAAATGATGGGAACAATGATGGGCACCACTATTGGCCTGGGCATGAATGGCCTGGTGTATCGAAGGTAGATCAGCACCAAGACACTAGCCCCGGTTGCAACCCACAATACGAAGCTGCAGTAATTGATGAGAAGATACACGTCACTGGTAAACAGCATCAACACTGTCACCATGCCCTGGAAAATGCACAATAGGGCTACCATCAGACTTTGGTTCGCGAGAATATTTTTCCAGAAACCTACCGTGAGAAGCAATGAAGGAATGGGTGTGAAGCGTCGAATATGAATGAAAGACAGAAAAGACGGCAAGTGCCCTTCTTGTGAACCAACAAAGAAGAGACGAGACGTTGTGAAGAGTGTGCCATTGACACTTCCAAATGTCGAAAGAGCAACGAACACTGGCACCGCCCATTGCAGATAGCCAAACAGCTTTCTGCCAAATGTCTAATAAAACAAAAGGTGTCAGTATCATCAGAAATAAGGATGGTCCAATACATTACAAACTTACCACCGCAACTGCAGGAGATGAAAGCATCTCATCCGCCGACAAAACGGAAAAGTACGACACGTTGGCCATCACGTACACTAAAGTCACGATAGGCACTCCGATCCAGATGGCCCTGGGCAGATTCCTGCGAAAATTAGTCACATTGTGAAGTATGGATATGGACAGGGACGACGTGAAGTTCAGGTGTTAGCCCAGTTCCCCAGATCGTGCTTCTCTACAGACGAAGCTTGTTACCAGCCTTGTTTTTCTTGGCCGTGAACGTCACGCACCGCAAAGTTCGAGGACGTAACAAAAAATCTGGGAAATACATCTGCAGACTGGTAAGCTAATATCATCAGTGGAGAGGATAAATTTAAACATTGATTGATTCGCAAAAGTCCTTCCCCCAACCTTTCTATATCGGTTCTATTTATACGTAAGAAGGAGAGCAAGCTGATTAGGAAGCTGCTTTCTAAGCCCATTTCATTGCCCCTGAAAGGAGAACAAAGCATCAAATTATTCGAGAACCCACCCTATACTTTATCACCGCATGAATTTTTCAACAAACTCCGCTTTTAGATGTTCCAGCCATCAACTTGTTGCTCAAGCCAATCGATCTGCTATAAAGTTTCTACGGAATCAAAAACGCTAATGTGAAGCAGTGGATGTTTGTCCTATAGAACATAACAAGTGGGTGTGTTACAGGTTCCATTTCTATATGTGCTAACTTTTTGACCACTGGCGAAATTACATTATTCGGAGGTGTTGGCGTACCTCATATGTATCCCGTGACAGTCTGAGGACAGAAATAGGGTTAATGGTCATTTCAGAATGTTGTTTCCGTACATAAGTTATCGTGTCAGCAGAAAGTCGACTTCGTCCCAAGGTTTCAAAAAAGAAGGGACTTTTTATCAACTGAACCGAAAAGGTCACCCCCCGAGAGTTGCCTACTGACGATAGTTTGTCACCTACGACGTCACATTTTGTTGCTTCATATCCCCCGATAGCACAGTTGGAAAATTCAGAGCCTACAAGGGGTCTAATTAACAGCTGGAGAAGTCCCTCGTTAATGGAACAAAAGGGGCTGATTGGGATGCAAGGAATATCAAAAGGTGTATATAGCATACCTGTATGGATCTTTCAGTTCCTCTGTAACCAAATTGAGGCAGTTCCATCCTCCGTAGGCAAACAAACCGGAGTAAAAGGCCAGAGATATATGACCCACGTTGTACTCGCCTTCGAACGGGGCGTGCAAATGTTCGGTACCGCCTGAAAGTAAAGAATAATGGCTTTCAAATACCATAACTTGCGTTGCACGTGTACGCGAATAATTGTTCAACGCGAAGGGATTTATTGCAACTTCGCTAATTGATGTATTGCACATGTGCGTGGGGTATTTCTCTTTTTCGTAATCATATGATAATGATCACTTTCATTGGTTTTGCCATTCTTCGTGCCATTTACGTGAGCGAAATTGGCAGAATGTATTAGAATTGTGACTATTGAATATGCTGATTAATATACAATGCACTTATCAATGTATAGGGAGGGTGTAATCAAGTTCCGCGTTTTGAATCCATGAAATCAGTTGCATATCATTGCACTTTGCGTATGAATATGTACGAGAGTAACTCCTCCTGGTGTACGTATATAGAAGGGATAACGTGAACAACTCCCTGTGTGATTGAGGTTAATGAAAGTTTATAGGCTCTTCGTAACTTGTATTTTATTTAAATGAGTTACGCCCCTGTCTTTCTAAGGCTACGTCTTATGAATGGCGAGGAATAACGAACCCTTTCGCAATTCCACGCCTATAGGATCCCTTTCGCATGATGAAATACTGCAGATGAAGTGTTTCATCAATGACACCGATAGCGAAGATACCGAATGACCTTTGATGACTAATTTGAATAATAGCGGAATTCAGGGGGTAACGTTATTCATACGGCATTTCCCACCCCGAAGCAATAATAATTACAGCCACAATTTAAATATCCGGTTATAGCACATGACGTCTATTAAAATCTGACAGTCCGCCACCCTGTCGCCAAAAATATGCGTTACGTGGGTCGACAGTCGCGACATTATTTGCTTCCACCTCCTCAAAAATCATTTGTTTGCGAGTTCCTAAGAAAGGAAAAGTTGGTCGCAAGTGTCACCAAACAATATTGACAAAACTCGATCCGAGGTCTTGTTGACCGCAAGGGTTGAATAAACACGGGCCGATGCCCTTACCTCATTTCTTACGCGATATGCACCGGGAGCCTGACATGCATATAGGGCGACGAAGGAATTTTCGGTGCAACGTAACTTAGAGGCGGACAGGTCAGTGATGAATATGACCGTGACTCCGATCAACACGTGCTTGTACAAATGACACTCGAAGCCATTGGTTGCATAATTTGTTGGTAACTTCCTCGAATATATGCCGGAAGTTGGTTTCCGGAGTTAAGAGGCTCATCAAGGAAATGCACTGAGTCGCGTACCTGTGAACATGTACACTATTCCGGCGACGATTATGACGATCAGGGCTATTAGCTTGGCCGCCGTGAAGAAATCTTGGATCCGCATGGCCCAGCGCACACTGTAACAGTTGACAGCCGTCAATAAACCTGCGAGAAAGGACCAATTAGTGGTGGCTATACACTTAATCGTGACATGCTCTTAGTCTGGGTGATTGATAATTTTGTTTGCGCCTGCTTTGCCTATTAATTAGCTGCTTACAGGGTGGTTCATTCAAGACGAACTGGCCAAAGAGTAAGGCAGAAATTTAACAAATAATTTGAATAATATACGGTAGATGAGACGTTTAGTAATAAGGTAGTATAATGCTCGAAGCTGTCTCAAGTATAGAGATGTGATTTTCCATAATCAAACGTCAATTAGTAATTAGGAAAAAATTGAAGTTCTTTGAAATAATGTGGGAATTCCATAGTTATCTGAAATGTATGCGTTGACAGTTTGCCAGCGATGGGGTTTTGTCCGGTACGACGCAAAGCGCGATACCAAAATAGTGTGTCAGGGTTTCAGAAATAGGTCCTGCAGTGCAACATTTCGAGGTCCCGGGCAAGTGATGGGTATAGCAAGTCATCTTGATGACCTTCGTTCACTTGTACGCTTTTTAGGTACAATTATCTGAACAAAATCGTGAGATTTTACCACAATTTTTTTAAAGCTATAGAAAACACATGATGACGTCCGTGGTTATGCAGTATAATTATCTAAATTTGGATATTTCATGGCCTGTTTTGGTGATTCGTATACGCATGCATGAAGATGATTGACAGGTTTCAGGAATATCATCGCAGGATTTTGACCCTTTGATTTTTTTTGCGGGTGAACTTACATATGCAGACTCCGGCCAGTAGAAGCACCGCATACTCCGGGGGATCACAGTCGGTGAAGAACGGTTTGGCCACATACTGGGCGAAGGTGATGGCCACCACTGCCTGTTGGGTGGGCCTGATGATGACCAGCACCGTCCAGAGACTAAGAAACGCTGGTAGGGGCCCAAAAGCCTCGAGAATGTAGGCATAGTCTCCTCCTGACCTGGTGATAGCAGTGCCCAACTCGGCATAGCACAAGGCGCCCAAAAGCGAGAAAATCCCGCTCAAAGTCCAAACGAGCAGCGCCACCCCAACCGACCCCGAATACAGAAACACCCCTTTGGGCGACACGAAGATCCCGGACCCGATGATGGACCCAACGATAATACCCACTCCATTGAACAGCGTTATCTTCCTCTTCAGCTCAACCCTCTCCTTTCCCGCGCTGACGTCGCCATTTTGCTTGCTCATCCTGCTGAGGCCTTCAAGCGACGCTACCAACACAAGGGCAATATCACTGCCATCCCGGCCTGCTGACCAGATTCCACTGCTTCGTCAGGTCCTCCACAGTACACTGGACCGACTGACCAAGTTCGAGTCCGGAGTGACACTGCTGGGATTTCTCAGGGAGCTTTCGGATGGTTCCGCGCAGGGGACGCGTCTGAGGGGCGTGGGCGGTGCGACGGTTGGGAGGGGGGGGGGGGTGATTTTTAGCAACGCATTTTTTCCAAAGTGTCACTCTGGGTTGACCGACATTTGCGGAATAGAGTTATCGATTAGCACTTAGAGAGGGAGGTCAGTCACTATATCGTATTAATAAACTCGCCTGATTTTTCTGGTGACCTACAGATGCACTTTGTTGGCTGAATGATACATCGCGTCTTTACGATGTTCCACTCACGGTATCGATTGGTGGTTATGTCCGTCCCACGTGTAGGAAAGTTAGTGAATGGGCTTGGGGAGTCTTGCGGTACTCTATATAGATAAGGATTATTCCCAAGGAGCTCATAAACAGGATGCGGTGGGATTGGTACTTGTTCGATTTTTTTTTTCTTTTAAATTTCTTGCACGCAGTTTGTGACACCACTATATGTTGGCTGGGTTCTTGTTTGATGGAAGTATGGTAGTGTCATTTCGTCACACACTATCTTGGCGGGGTTGCCCAGTCCCTTTTGGCACTAAACCCACGCTCCTCAGCCTTGCCAACATCGTGCTGACGAAATTTTGGAATCGAATGTGACGAGGCGGGACGGGCGGGAATTTAACTGAAGGCGATTTTTGTTTGCAATCCAAGCTCCTTCACCCTAGTTTATCGCCAAATCGATTACGTCAAAGTGTCACGTAAGATCATTTCCAAAGGGCGAAAACACCACGCATCAGGAAAACATATTTTGGAGACGGCTGTCACTTCCTATATACATATTCTACGGACATCATAATAATACGGATTATTTGTCAAGCTATGCGGTTTCCTGGGGAAGATTGATCTATATACTTGTTGATGTACTATTAGTGTGGGTCCTGAGAAGACGTGACGTCAAACGGCGTCGGCAGAGGGTGAATCCAGGGCAGTGACAAAACAGCCGAGACGTCGGGGAAATTGAATGGCTGCCTTCCGAATTGTGACATTTGATTTCCTCACTTATACACCCGACCAAACATCAACAGAGGCGAGAGTCTGCTGCCTCATCTGTGCTCTACTGAAGGTGGATCGAATTGGGGGGTGTCGCGTAGACTGGCCTAATACCCACTGAAACGACGAAAGTTGACACCTGTTGCATCGCTTCCCAAAAAGGCACGTGTGTTACTGCATCAGCAGGAACGCGACTCTCACGCAATTAATGGCTATCGTTTCAAGAGGACTGCTGCGTTGCGATTTTGGGATTTTCAAAGCTAGTGGTTATTAAGTGCACAGTATAGTCCGTACCTAATTATATGTAACTCGAGTCACATTCCCATTGTTCCTATATTGAAATGTCCTTGGTTTGGCACCTTATACCACAGAAACCGCATACTAAAATATTTCAGTGGTTTTAGGATCAATTTGAGTAATTATTCATTCAATATTTTCCTTTACATTGGCCATTTCCTTTTGAGAGATTTTCATGAGATATGCTAATCAACTTGACTCGAGTGTATTGTGCTCGTTCATATACTTCCAATCATTACCTGTAAAAATGGCACATGCTGATTTTTTAAAATTCGCTCCCATTTGAGTCATGGAAGGTTTTTATGCGATCAGTTTAAGAAGTCTCGATTTTTGCTTCATTTTAACACGAATGCTATAGAATAAACAATCCATAACTTGTTCGTATACATCCCATCTTGAACCGCAGAATTGGGCAGTGCATCACCCTGTAGGATTGGAGCAGCGAGAAGTGCCTGAAATGTGGGTTAAACCTGAAGTTACATGCTAGTCGCACGAGGACCTGAATCGATCGATGTCTCGGATTAGTAAATTTCGCATCGGGTCTTTTAAAAAGTCACACTGGAGCTTTATAAACTGAGTTTTAAAAACTCTAGACAGAATGACCAGGGCATGAAATCATGCCATATTTATTTATATCTCACGACAAACACATGACAATACGCCAACAACTATACTTTCCTTGCATTTCGTCAAGATTTGTTGTGAATTGAAAATATATGCATTAGAACTACCGCATTAAATTACATCATCATTATGCTGTTTGAGGAAGGGTGCCCTGTAATTGAAGACTAATTACCCCTGAATCAGTATTCAAATGCAGGGTTCCGTTTTGAGCTGATTTCTAGTTATACACGTAATGGAAGTCAGGTATATTCGTTGTTTTTTAAGCCTCCAAAAAATATTAACCAATTTGGTTCACTGCAAGCAGCTGAATCGCCACAGTTGGCCTTGCCCCGCACTAAAATGTACCGACTTTTAGCGCAGAAACCACGGCCAGCTCATGAACCCACAAACTATCACAGGTACACATCTTGTATATGTCATACAACAGGCAATGTTTATGCTGCTGTTCTTGTTTTTTATTCACGTCAATCCGACTTGCCATCTTGCGCTGCACACATGAACAACTTAGCGGCCACTTGATTGATTCCAGCTGAAATGGAAGCAAACGTTTATAGCCCATACTTGCAGTGTAGTGTGCATTTACGACTTACCAGATAGCTTCGTTAAGCAATGTGCCTTCTTTTTCCATTGGATGAAAATGAGATAGGCTGGAACACCAGAAACAATAATGGCAGTTCCCATCCCAACTTCCATTGGACTCACGTAAAACGGGAGGCATACCAAGGTGAAACACACCAGAAAGAAAACTATTGGAAGTAGTATGTGTACCTGGAAAGCACAGAGTTTGAAGGTTAGAGGGCAAAGACCACATGGTAATTGAAGTGACGCTGGCAGACAGCGACGTACTTTAATTGGTCGCTCATAGTGAGGCTTCTTCACCCTCATCCACAAGAGACCGGCCACGGAACAGGTTTGGAACAGGGCTTCTACGAAGCTCATGTAATTAATCAACGTGTAGACGTCCTTAATTATTAACATTACAACAGTCAGGATTCCCTAAAGAGAAAGAATCAACCTGTTAGTTTCATCAAATTCATTTCGACATCCATTGGCGGTCCTCACTCAAGTCCTGTAATAGCGCAGATGTACATTAATATAAGTAACAAGTAATTATTCACTTCTCCAATAACTCAGAATCTCGAGCATGGTTAGAGAGCACTTCAAAAGATAAGCCACAACAGTAAGAATGAAATCTGCCAAAGTTAATTCTCTCTTGGCGTTCTGGGTTTTTTAGTGCCTTCTGATGGTTATATGCAGAGGTATAGTAAAAACCCAGAGCGGAGAGATCACACCACGGGTATCTGTGTATCTCTGCCAGTACTCTTCAATATTTACACAGATGTTCACTATATATACCGCCACAAATACCCACTTTCTGACCTGCATGTCTATATAGACCGACGTTCTTATAGCCTTTTCATTGCCATGGACCTCTTCGGAAAAATGTGAACACTCGGGACCTCTTCTAGCGTAATAAATAATAATAATTCTAATGACTTGGCGCAGAGACTAGGCATACTGTAATTTCGAAGTAGTCATAAGTTTCAGTTCCCTGCAATTGTAATGTGGTATGAAGGATTTG
>KZ538343.1:0-31434 GCA_000934665.2 Catajapyx aquilonaris
CGGGCGTATTCAAAAATAGACAACAGCCCTTTCCCTCCAATGGTGGTAATCCACCCCCCTATAGACGAAAAAGGTCATCACGGGGTACTTAAAAAAAAAAAAAAAATCGTAGATTTCCATGGTAATGCCCTCATTACATTGTAGGCCTACCACCATAACATACCCGGGCAACGCCGGGTAACCTGCTAGTATATATATATATATATTTTTTATTACATCATAATAATGTATTATTGATTGCCTATTCCAGGCAGGATCAGTAGTAACAATTCGCATATGAAAGTAGCATGCTTACCCCTGTCATAGAATATCCTTTGAAGCTCCATTTGTCCTCATTGCAAGCTGATTTCAGGGCAGCAACACCAGTACCAATAGCGCATATCAATTCTGCCAGGAAAAAAATCAGTATAAGTTCTGAGAAGGTCCCCCAGCTTTCAAATGTATGTAATACTTTTGCCTTGCACAAAGTTGTTGAGAATCTGCCCCAGGTCTTTGTCATTAGCCAGATCATAAGCAGCTCCCAGAGCATGTGGAATGACCAAAAATGAGTAGCGATTGGCTGTAATGGATTCAGCATCTTAAAAATTATTAATAACAACAAGCCATTATTTTACTTGATACACAGGGTGTTCCAAATTCATGGGCTGTTTGTTAATATCTGACATCACCCAATAGTAGTTATTTTTTGTAGCTTGTTGGCCCATTCTATAGCAACTTCACCATGGACAACCACAACTCCAGTTGAATCTAGATATAACAGCCTAGGCTGTAACAGACTTTCGGTTATTCCATAGCGAGTGGTGTGAGTGACCCCTCATAGTTTTATTTTTACGCACGCACAAATTAATCTTGTCCATGTTTTCATGCCATATATTTTAGGAGAACTGTTCATGGGTGATTCCAGGCGAGATGAGATATCGATATCCACCGACCATTTTTCTAGAATCTTGAATTTTGCACACCTAATTGTAATGTTCATAATATGTCAGTCTGTGAATTTTTCAATCCACTGGCACCCACTGGTCAAAATAAATGATCCGGTCAAAATAGACTTGGACTAAAATTTGATCATTGGTTGAACCGCCGCATATAGGCTACTATTTGCATCACTGACACTCTTGAAGTAAGTGAATTTCAGTTCTAGAACGTTTGGCCAATATTTCTTGATGCTGCACATCGAGTTTCAGCCACATTGAGCAATATTATACCATTAGGATGAGGAAAGGATGGGCCCAACATGAGGCCTTTTTTGGATTTTTGTTGCAGAGTGTAATGCGGCGATGATGATTTTGGCCTCAAAAAATAAGAGTCCGCATTGCGCATTAAAAAATCAGTTTCGGTAAAGCATTATTGGGCAAACCTTCCAGAACTGATATTCACCTCAAGCGCGTCCGTGATGCACAGCTATAGTTGACGAAAACCGGCAGTTAACATAAGGATCAAAATTTTTAACCTAAGCCATTTTAGACCCGGGTAATTTCTCTTGACCTATGGATGCTAGCAGATTGGAAATATTCAAACAATGGCATGTCGAGGGTGATAGGTCAGAAGGGCGTATGAGCCTGTAAGGGAATTTTACATGAGAGGGAAAAAAGTTTCATTATTTCAATATTCATTATAATTTTGCAACTTTTTTGTGCAGCAAACACACGTTTCAATGCAGATAAGATGTGTGCTGCACAAAAAAGTTACAAAATTATAATGAATATTGAAATAATGAAACGTTTTTTCCCTCTCATGTAAAATTCCCTTACAGGCTCATACGCCCTTCTGACCTATCACCCTCGTGTGACGTGCCAGGTAGGAATTGAGTATTAAAATATAGGTTTTCCACACCACAGAATTCATATTTGCTGTCAAAAATGCAACATGACACATATTTAGAAAAATTCCTGGATTATAATAATAATAATAATGGATAATCCGTGATAGGCCCCTTTGGCCTCTTAGGGGATCATCTTTTGAAAACCCGACTTTTAATCATTTGCCTGTAATGTGATGGATTTTGATAGTGGGAGGAAATGGGAGAACCCCGAGAAAACCCACGCGAACACGGAGAGAACCCATCGAAACTATCCACGTAAGCATCCTCCGTCCGACCCGGGGATCGAACTCGGGACCTTAGAGGTGGAAGGCTGCGGCGCTAACCACTCTGCCACCGTGTCGCCCAAAATTCCTGGATTATTTGTAATGTCCACTTCTACCATCCTGGGGTAGGCCCCAGGAAGCAGATTAAGAATGGCCTACTTATCAGTGGCCACCTACCCAAGAAGTCCCAGACCCGGATCTGTTGCCGTTTACAAGTTATTCCAACCCTTCTATATTTGGAGTTCCAGGTAAAGCATTACTCCTGAAAAGAGATTACTTGGAAGGCCGAGAGTGGGAATCCTCTCGACAAGATTCCGAGAGGGGTATAATCCTATCGACACTATTCCAGTAGGCGTTATTCCGTAGGCGTTATTCCAGTAGGCGTTATTCCACCCATCCGTAACCCCCCCACCCTGGACCCAAAAAATACAGTTCCAATCAGCTATTTTAAGGTATAAAACCGCACCTGCGCAAATATTGCATGTGATGGATGATGTAAGTCATTTATTCCAAATTGAAAATAACTGTAAGGTGACCAGACATCCGGAATTTTCCGGGGCAGTCCCGAATTTTCATCCTTTGTCCCTGATTTTTTCAAGGGTTATTCGCCTATTTGTCCCGGATTCCGCCAAACTGTCACGGTTAGGGCTAGTGTTGTAAAGGCCAAGGAAAAACTGATTTTGTTTTTTCCTAGGAAAATTTGGGTTTTTCTCGTTTTTTTACAAAGACCCAGATTTTTAACAGAAAATCTGCACAGATTATGTTTCAAATATTTAACACATAAAATGATGAGATCAGAGCTCCCACAATCATAAAATATTTCATTTTTTGTGATGTAGGCTATACCAACTTGTCAGTACAAAAATGGAAAAACTAATCTAGGCCAGTGGCGGAGCCAGGAGGGTGCTAGGGGGTGCGCAAGAACCCCTTTGAATAACCTCCGCACCCCCTGTCGCACACCTAAAAATGTGTCAATTAAAAGAGCAATTTTTAAAATAAATGTTCAGTACGCATTTTCCGGCCGGCAGTATGTATATACAGTACACTACAGGGTATATACAGGGAGCATATCATATGGTGAGCCCGTAACCACTAACCAGGCATGGGCGAATCTGACTCAACAGGCAAACTAAACTGCCATCCATCATTATTGCAGAACCCAAGCAGCGCGAGGGAGGCCGGGAGGGGAGGGGGGAGGGAGGGGGGAGGGAACTCGAAAAGGCCATGTTTCAAGCGAACTTTGGCTTTGAGGCACAGGCACCGCTCCGGTACCGCCCTCTCATCCTGGGATGGTTGGGACGGGTCCACCAGATGCAACAACCCATCTGGAGAAACTGGAAGGAGGGCAGTTGTACAGTACCCTGCATTAATGGCCATGCACAGACATCGCCACCTGTCCAAGAACGAGCGGAATTAGGCGCCGGTGGACTGCGTCCAAAATACTTGGACAGCTCAAGATATCGCGGTTGATTCAAACGCTTGCTACAAAGATGGATCACAGCGGATCACAGATGTATCTGTGGGATGAATATTATAAGGCCATTGCGATTCCTATCAATGTATTGAGGTTGTGAACCAGTTATTACACGTACCACGTGAATGCCTGTTAATCCACCGCGATGTCTTGAGCAGCCTTGAGCGGACTCGTGAGAAGCCTTGAGCTGTCCCAAGTATTTTGGACGCAACCAACTTCATCTACTTCCGCTCGTTCCCGCCAGATGGCGGTGTCTGTGCATGGCCATTAACGCAGGGGACTGTACAGTTCGATTTATGAAGCTTATTAGAACGATCACGGGGTATAGGCTATCAGTCCTGCTATAATAATAATAATAATAATAATAATAATAATAATAATAATAATAATAATAATAATAATAATAATAATAATTTGATACCCCATTATCAGCCTACGGGCCTTCCTAGGGGGGGATTTCTCCCAATTTTTTTGTCTGGAACTCTTCCATTTTTTACTATTTTTTTCATCTTCGGAATGAAGCAGGGAAAGGGAAGGAAGGAAGCGGCTGTGGCCTATATTACGGTAACGACCCCGGAATTATCCTGCAAGGACCATGGGAAACCACAGAAAACCATGGTCAGGGTCGCCGGCCTCCGGGATTCGAACCAAGGACCTTCCGATTAGCAGTCGGATACCCTATCCACTCCACCACTACTGCTTCGGTGTAGGCTATCAGTCCTGCTCAAAGGTATAGGTCAGCATTTCTTCACCTAGAAGTGACACTTGACAAATCACAGTACTTCGTTCCTGTTCCTAATGACGCACCTTTGCTGCTGGAATAATAATAATAATGGACACAATAATAAATAACAAAAAATTTAATAACCCCGGGTACTTTTATGGGCGTCTCTTTACATTTCTGCCAACAATACGAATCTCCTGGTGTCGGAAACATACGTGATTCGTGCTGAAGACAAGCGCCAGCATGAGAGGGTTACTTTTTTTGTCTTCAGCGTAATAGTAATGTTATGCTGGCGCTATTTGTGACACATCTGGCACGAATCACGTATGCAAAATAATGTTTCCGGCACCAGGAGATTCGTAGGCCTAATTGTTGTCCGAAATGCAATAAAGAGACGCCCATAAAAGTACCTGGGGTTGTTTAATTTTTTGTTATTTATTATTGTGTCCATTATTATTATTCCAGCAAAGGTGCGCCATTAGGAACAGGAACGAAGTACCGTGATTTGTCGAGTGTCACTTCTAGGTGAAGAAATCCTGACCTATACCTTTGAGCAGGACTTATACCCCGCGATCGTTCTAACAAGCTTCATAAATCGTACAACTGCCCTCCTTCCGATGCCTGTTTCTCCAGATGGGATGTTGCATCTGGTGGACACCCCCCCCCCCCCCCCCCNTGTTTGAAATAGCATTAGAAATTGCTAATTCCTGATTTTGTTTTTGTTTTTTGAAAAAGTGCTACCAATTTCATCAAATACACACCCATTCAAATTTCCCATATTCACCTAAACTCGTGTGACCTTGAACCCTCCAAAAAATTCCCCATGCGGCGGGCTTTCTCCCCGCCCCGAATCGAAGCATCTCTTGCTAAAATTCGAGCCCCTTATCCGCACCCCCTTCATATCTGAGGCTGGCTCCGCCACTGATCTAGGCTACAGTTCTGGACATCAGTAGCCCTATCACTACTGCTTGTGTCACCATTTTTTTTGTTCGAATCACATTCCACCACAGTAAAAGTGCAACAAAGCAGGGTTTTTTTATGAGTTTTAAAATTACTTCTCATCGTGACCCTTTTCTTTTTCCCAAGAAATGTAGGCTAATGTCGAATATGGAGTTTGACTACAACTTGTACTTTATTATCCCATGCACACATTTTTCTGGTATTTATACCTTGAATATATTATGCTCTTTGTATATATTTCAGCCAATTCCCACAGAGTCTGTTGGGTCATTTGCCAGTTGTAATTATCTTGCATTTTCATCTTGCATAAAATATCTTGCATTTTCATTTAAATAACTGGCAGATGTCAATACACTGGATATGGATATAATGTTTTGGATGATTTTGGATGTCTAAATTTTCAGCATGTTGACGAAAGGAACCAAGCAGCATGCAAACCAGTTAAAAATAAGTAACTAACTGGTCAGTTACATTCACCTAAGCCTGTGTGAGCTTGAACAGTAAAAAAAAAATTCGCCTGCGATGGTCTCTCCACTCTTCCCTCACATAACCCCCCCCCCCCCCTTACAAATTTCCTGGCTATGCCTCTGCCTGTCTCATTCACTTACATTATACAGGGTGACTCTAAAGTCTGGATACATAGGTAATTGGATTGTGTTGTTGGTTTCCAATTGTGCCAACCAGCAGATTATTGACAGTCAGTAATGGTTGAGTTGGCACAACTGGCAACCAACAATGCAATTCAATTACCTATGGATCCAGACTTTAGAGTCACCCTGTAATTTTGTCTCTTTTACACCAATCTCACTTTACACCACTGTCTAGCTGGAACCAATTGCCTGTGTAAAATGGGTACCACCTGTATTCCCCTCTATTCAGTATGTCAATGGCACCAGTTAGCTAAGCTCACTTTTAAGAGGATTTTAAGTTTCATGCTTGTCAAGCAACATCATATTGTCCGCAATAAGGAGAAAGGGCAAATATACCATTTGAGACATTTTACAGGAGAGGTAAAAATAGGTTGAAAATAGTCTTCACAAATCACAGTATCACTGTATAACCACTTTCGTGTACAGGCACTGTTCCACGTACCCATTTATCCTTACACCAAAACCTGCGGTGGGTGAAATTTTCAGCTTAACCCCTTCGCCCCCAGCCACCTAGAATCTAGGAGATGAGAACACAACTGCAGAGTATACCAGCTATAGTAGACTCCCTCCTAATGTGGCAGGGTGGGGGTTTCTGGCAATGCCCCCCACTTGCCCCGCGCCGCTCCCTCCCTCCTCTACCCCCTACCTCCCGCTGCCTTCTACGTCACGTCCCTCCGCCACGCATACCTCTTAAGCCCTACTGTGATGACAATTAAACTTGGAAATATTGATGACGTGAATTGTTGCGACGCACATCTTAAAGCAAACCTTTAATGACAATTTGTACACATGGTTTCAAGTATCCGGCCTAGCTTCCGGCGAAGCATCCGGCGACTGATCCTGCGGATGTTCCGGTGAATGTCACTCATCCCCACTCCACCTCAGCTCCACCTCGACTCCTCCGTTACCCCCCACCCCAATCCAGGCACGCCATTGGCTGGGAGTATTGGGTGGGGGGACTGCCAAGTTAACCCGCCGGGGACTATATACTGCCATTGCCTGGATTTTTTTTGCTTCCATTCAACTTGTAAATAAGGAATATATAATTTACAAATAATAACACCTATATTTATACATTCATTCTCTACACAATGCATGTGTTGGAAACAATTTTACATGCATAGAGGTCTGTTAATTAATTTTCAAAAAGATCGTCGCAGAGTATACCAACTATATTTCCATCGCCTAGATTCTCGCTTCTGTTGAACTCACACTTACTCTGAAGCTACGGACAAGATATTTTACAAATAGTGACAGTTATACTTATCTGTTCATGCAAAACACAACATATGTATTGGAAACAATTTTCCTCGTCTATAATCTGTCTAATATCTGTAAATTAATGTCCAAAAAGATCGCTGTAAAAATCAGGAAATCCAAGTACTACTGGTTAACTGTTAAGCTGATTTAATTATGAAATACGTTACAATATACAGAATAACAATCTTGAGAATGGTGGCAGACGACTTTGCTGAAATTGTTGTACTCTTTGAGAAATAAATTAATACTTATATGCAACTTGCCAGTCACTTTGGAGAACTTTCAAATTTATTCATTTCTCGAAAAGTACGACGATTTCAGCACATTCATCTGGCATGGTTTTCAAGGTTGACATTCCATATATTTGAATGTATTTCAAAATTAAATCAGCTAAACAGTTGGTCGGTAGTACTTGGATTTCGCGATTTTAAGGCGATATTTTTGGAAATTAATTTGTGGACTTTCAGACTAGTAAAATTGTCTTCAACACATACTTTGTCTAGAGCATGAACGTGTAAGTATACTGTAGCTGTAATTATTTGTAATATATCCTGTCCTTATCTTCAGAGTGCATGTAAGTTGAAGGGAAGCGAGAAAAATCTAGTCGATGGCGGTTAGCTGATGGTCAAGTTCTAATCGCCTAGATTTTAGATAGCTGGGGGCAAAGGAGTTAAAATACACACTTTCGCCATTTTCTGAAGAACAGTATATTCACCCTTTCTCCTATTGCTGAATGATATTATCTATGATGGGGAAGGGAGGGGCAGTAGTATTCCTCCTATTTTCAGGCTTTCATGACCTTGACCTAGGAAAGTTATGGTAACATGGGCTACTACCTCCTAAACCTAGAGAGTCATCAGGAACAAAATCACCTGTCTGACAAACTCTCACCACCAGTTCAGCAACTGCCAGCAACAAATCTCTAGAAAATAGAAGACATGCTATTTTCTGGTAACATTCAGGGGCCCATGTGCAATGTTTTTCTGATGGTATTAACCCTGGAACCGTGCCGTGGGGTCTTTTCGGACCCCAAAGGAATTAAAATGCATTTAAATTACAATTACAATGAACTGTTTGCCATTTTTTAAAAGTATATAACAGGAAGTGCAGGTTTATTTTGAATTAGCGATCATTTTAGGCAATGTTCAAAGAATGATTGTATATAGCCAATACATTGAAAAGTACCGTATTATGTAAAAATTAATAAAAATTAAAATAAGGCGTGGGGTCCTAAAAGACCCCATGGCATGGTTCCAGGGTTAATTTACTGAAAAGTTAATTCCCTATAGGTGAAGGAAGGTGCAGATTGTTCCAGATTTGTATATTTTTTGCACATATGACCACATCCTTCCACATGGCATTAGTTGGATGACTAATGTTTCTCTCCTAGCCATGTTGTGGTGCTACACTATTGCAACCATTAATAACTCACAGAGCTGCAATAAATTTGGACATAATTACGGTCTATAACATCCAGGCTGACAGGCACAGCAAATGCTTTAGACTGGAAGTCAATCAACCATCTCCGGTTGTGGTCATCACTTTGCTGGAACTTGGGCACCATTCCCTGAAACATTGTCAAAAATGTGTGACTACAAGAATTGGCCTGTTACTGTGCAGTTATGACACTTACACCAGGGGTGGCAAGTTGGACCGTGTAAGCGGAATGTGTCAGGGTGAAACAGTTGATGAAAGACTGCGATGAAACTCCTAGGGAAGAAAAAAAATCTTTTGAGTACTCTATACGAAAAAGTCATTTGCCATAAATTTCTTGCCTGACCTTCTTTGCAGGCAGGCAAAACGATCAGACAGCTCTGCTTGCTGCCGATCCTGGGGGCCGCCATCTTTAACATGGATCCTGCAGTGTTACCAACCTAACTTGTTTGATTCCTCTCAGGAGGGCGCTAAATTACCAGATTTTACCCGCACTCAATGATAAATACCTACCATTTACCTCTATTTCAAATTTTCTACTTAATTACTGTTATCTTTAAAGATTCCTATTTTCCATAGTTAATGCATATGGCGCATACACAGGTTGGCGGCAGCTTCGAGTTGTTCCACTCTAGTAATCTTGCTTGTAATGTTAACGAAAACTCTGAAATAATTGAATGCGCATGGTTTACATCAGCTTCTTCCGGTTTGATGCACTTGTTGTTAATGTATTGAAACACCTAAGTGCAAACAAAAAAAACGGCTAATTCTGCACTTTGCGATAAATTCCCTAGGCCTGTCGCCTGTAGGTACCATCAGGGATTACTTAATACGCTTAATACTTATTGTATAATATTATAAAGATATTATCAAAATAAATAATTCCTGGTGCCATTTAAAAGATGGGGACACTTACCTGATAGGTCCCTTAGGCCGCTTAGGGTATGAATAAGTATTGATGTGTTGCCTATCTCTGAAGCTCAAAAGATGAATAATTATGTCCTAAGAATATGATAACACCGCACGAGAATGGCAGAAAATGATACATGTTCACTTACATACAATAGCAGCTTGAGGGAGACACAAAATGGATGCATACTTTTGGTCAGTCAGATCAATACCTGCATAGTTATTGTGCAGTATAAAATGTAAATAATGGAACTTGCACATATTCCACTCCCCATTAAATTGGTTGGAAACGTATGATCCCTGATACCATGAAAAAATACCTGCCCCTCATGTAGTTTGGATGAAAATGGAATGAAGATAAACTACCGTATGACTCATTTGTTAAAACTGTTTTTGACCCTTCCTTTGCCGATAATGTGGTGGCAATATGTGTGGCTGTTACGAAGAACTCTTTTAATTTCAGGTTTGAAAAGGTATTTGAAAAAAAAAATCGTCTGCTAAGCTGCAGACAACAAGAATGACTCATTTTCCGATATAACAGACTTCAATGGACTGCGGAATTCAGTCTGTTACAACCGAGATCTGTTGTAGGAAGATACACAGGGCATATATGGCAGTATGGCCGGTCCCAGCATACTTCCAAAAGGCCCTGTGCATATTCACTCCGGATATAACAGACTCATTTTTCACCTCACATCAGCTATAGCAGACAATTTCTTGGCCCTTCTGTGGGAAAATATGCTGTTTTCGATTACTCGGCATCTACTTCCCACTTCTAGCCATTTAGTTCCTCGACATTTCCGAGCATACTGTCGTACTCTGTACAAAGAAATTCGTGGTTTTTACAGTTGCATTGCTTTGTAGCCCACTGACTTTTTGTACACCCACTGCAGATTTAGTTGATTTCTGCATTACTTTAGGAAGTTGAGACTTTAGTGCCTCCCTCATTAGTCCTTCAGAATCAAAAACTCTTGCAGGGATCGAAGTGCATCACAGTACAAAAATATGACAACGGATTGAGAAATTCTTGTTATACGCTTATGTGGGAGCACACACCAACAATAGTTGAAAAAAAAAACGATAATATTGTGTATGATACTGTACATCTTGAAAGGAATCATTTCCACGGTGCACAGTGTGGTTCGAAATCAAATTCCGCACCTGTTTGTTTCTTTTGAAGGTGTAGTGGAGTGTTTCTCAACCGAGGTTCTGCGAGCAATCGCCAGGATTCCACTAGAAATAGTGATGAGTAAGCTAATCACGGTCATGTAAATGTATTTTTGAGTCACAAAAATAATTTTTATATAAGAGTTCCATGAGACGAATATTATTTCAAGGGTTCCGCTAGGGTAAAAAGGTTGAGAAACACTGGTGAAGTGCGTCATTCTCTTGCATTTGTCATACTCCCTATAATTATTTTCATTTCCAATATTGTGCTTGGTCAGTGTTAGGTATTTCGGAAATCAGTCTGTTTTAACCGAGGTCTGTTATTGCCATCCCGCCATTTTTGCACCGAATACACACGGTTTTCTGCATTCCATTTGCCTGTAATGCACACTACCGCATACGGATTGATTTCTATCTACAAAATGCGAAATTGGCTCATCCGTAAATAACGCAGGACCAAAAAAAATCCGTAATTTTTCCTGCCTTCAATTTTATCAGAAAAAGTATGACTTTGACCTTTTCGGCAAGTGTTATAGATCAGTGACACTTGGGAAAATCACACCCTTTCCAGTATGCAGTGCTTCAAGCAGTGCTTTCCTCGCGTGGGAAGTAGACGCCGAGTAATCGAAAACAGCATATTTTCCCACAGAAGGGCCAAGAAATTGTCTGTTATAGCCAATGTGAGGTGAAAAATGAGTCTGTTATATCCGGAGTGAATATGCACAGGGCCTTTTCGAAGTATGAGCTGGGACCGGCCATACTGCCATATATGCCCTTTGTATCTTCCTACAACAGATCTCTGTTGTAACAGACTGAATTCCGCAGTCCATTGAAGTCTGTTATATCCGGAGGCTACTTGTAGTTGGAGATCTATGTAACCATGTAATGTTATTAATGCATGAAATGCAGTTATTCACGTATACTACTTCACATACAGGCCTAAAGAACTCTTGTTTTTATCCCAATTCACCATGAAAGACTCAGTTTGCCATAATATATGGCAAATGCGATACTTGAGAATACATAAACAATTGTCTAGATTCGACACTATGCACTCTACAGAGAAGATGAAAGTGTCGTCTTGAAGGACATTCTATGCTCTTTCATTTATGTCCAGTTCACTTTCCATTAAAACCAAGTCGTCTCCGTGATAAAAAATGTTTTTGTCCAACATATCCGATTTGGCCGCCATGTTTTCAAGATGGCGGCTTTTGGGGCGACCGGACAGTCGCAGACTGTGTTCCATCGTTTTCAGCGCCATTTTTTGCTATAGAATCAGTTGACACCATTTCTGTTGCAGTTTGTTCTAGGTCCATCAACAATTTGACTGGACTAAAGCGGCAGAAAAAGGAGTCTGGCTCGCTCGGCTTGTAGCATGCTTATCTTCGATTCCGTCTTCTGCCGCTTTGGAAAAATGTCGCTGGCGGTTGCCTCGATATATGGCCAGCACTGTACTGTAATAAGAAAAAATTACGTTTGCCGAGTGAGGTAGGCCTACAGTACTGTACTATGTATGTATAGTGTTTAAAAAAAGTTGGGCACATGTTCTGAATAGGGCTCATTTTTTTAAATGGCCGACATCTTGAATTTTCCTAACTTTTTTAGAAAAAATTATTCATGTCTAATTCAACAGGGCCATCGAAAAATAATGCTTGGATTTTGAAACCCTATAACTCGGAAACTTGTAGACATATCTGAATGATTTAAGTTTTGAAATGCTAACAAATGTCTGAAGTTATGTCTCGCCTTAGCTTGTTCTGATATGAGCTTCATTTGTTGATCGGAAGATAGAAAAGACGGTCAGTAATCGGTGTCATGCCAAAAACCCGCTCAACCATATCTGGAGTTACCATTGAAATCCTACCATGTAGGTGCTGGATACGGTACACCGTCTGTACATCACACACATTGCTCTTGATGATACCACAACTTTAGACACGTCTTAGCATTTCAAAACTTAAATAATTAAGATACGGCTGCAAGTTATCGAGTTATAGGGTTTTTAAATCCAAGCATTCTTTTTCAATGACCATGTATAAGGTGGTTGTAGACCTAAGTTATAAAGTTTTATGTTTTCAGATGTGCTGAGTTCATTACAACCATTAAAAATTGCTAAAAGAGAAATTATTTTTGTTCTTCGTGTTTGAAACATGTATTTCATAATTGTATTTCGACTTATGTGAAGGTTTTCTTGATATAGTTTTTATTACTATAGTATAATTGAGGAGTTGAGATGCAAAGTGATCTATCGCGACATGAAAGAAATTTTCAGGAAAGCCGATTTTCTGCTGCGCCAATTT
The DNA here is from genome assembly GCA_000934665.2 of Catajapyx aquilonaris. Classification (NCBI taxonomy): domain Eukaryota; kingdom Metazoa; phylum Arthropoda; class Diplura; order Dicellurata; family Japygidae; genus Catajapyx; species Catajapyx aquilonaris. The sequence continues at coordinate 12,967 of KZ538343.1, forward strand.
TGCGTTACTTACAGGCGCCGACTGTATGCTATGTTATCAGTGTTCACCTGAGGATTATTTAACAGCAAGAAATTGTGAGATAACAAACCTTAACTGAGTTATTAATGGTTCTTTTTCAACATAGGTCACTTTGGAAATTTTTGTCGAAGATAGATCACTTTGCACAAATCACTTTTCATTTTCCTCCTGATATTTATACAAAACGAGCTGATTGGTCATCTGCACCCCAACATCCGTCTCCAGCAGTGACATTTTATCATGTTCCTCTTCATAATTGGCCACAAACACATCTCAGAAATCAATATTCTTCTCCCATTAGCATTACCATAATGTAGCAAGAGTAACTTTTTATATCAGTGAGCCCTGCATCACCCACCCTGCTCTTTTGCAGCTTCTCTGGGACATTTGCAGTTGTCCACCTTACTCCCGGCTTGGTTTATAGAACGGCAGCCATGGAGGTATTGACATGATAATTGCTTTCTCCCCTGAGAAGGAAGTTCTGACCATTGCATTGCGACGCTTTTCTGTCTTCGTTACGTAAAGCCTTTTGCAGGCGCTCTTTACTTCTACTGAAGCTTAGGTGCAATAAAAATGCTTTTATGAGTTCAACTGTTTTATGCCTTATTCATAAAAATACAACTTGAGTTGTCCACAACCCTTTTTTCCAGTTTAGGATGAAGCACACATTTTTTCACAAATAAGGGAATATCAGTTGTCTGAACTAGAACTTCCTAAATGCCATCTCATTCAACGTGGCAATTCACTCATGAAAAACTGGCTCTATGTGTAAATATACATAAGCCTTAATGTCAGGACTACAAGGCAATTAAATTTTTTGGGCGGTGGCTGGCTCAAAACAATTGCATTACTAGGCCCACCCACAAAAGATTGCTGACAGGGCTTCAACAAGCAAATAAACAATGCAGTATGCACCACAACCATTAAGGTCAATCAACCAATTTATTTAACATTCTTGTTTCAATACAAGGAAAGACTCACAACCATTAAGTTAGGTTGATGTAAGCTTACATCCTGCACAAGGTGGCCCATGTTATTATTATCTAACTTTCTGTTATTTCCTTCACTTCTGTCTCCTTGCTTCCTTCTGCCTTTCCCATATTCCTCTTTCACAAATTCAACATGCAGTGTAAAGAAATATTGTTTTAAAATTTATTGGGAGAAATTTAAGACTGAAAAATGTGTCCGTGTTGATATCGCTTATGCGGTTTGCCATATATGAACATTCCTTGTCAAATGAGATGGGATTCAGGAAATTATATTCTGGACATCAGGCTTCATTCCCTGGTAGTCGACTGTACAAGATTTAAAATGTCATGGAAGAAGAAAAATCACACAACCCAGTTACTTATAAAACAAGAAAAAAATTGTAACCTGTCAATGGCTTAAAATAGAAATTAAATATTAGTAGCTTTTTACATATACTTGTCTCAAAAGTTGTCGTCAGTTCCATATGTCCAAAATGTCACATTCCTATTCACACAACAGGACTTATACCTGATTTGTTTCTTGAGGATTATGGTTCTGAGGTACAGCATTTGAAGGCTCTTGATGTTCACCTGCTGGTTGCTGTTGCTCAGCGTTATACTGCTGTTGCCCACCTTGCTGATGTGCTGGCTGTTGTCCTGGTGGCTGCAGTCCAGGCTGCTGTTGACCAGGTGGCTGTAGTCCAGGTTGCTGTTGTCCTTGTTGTTGGCCGGTATTTACTTGCTGCTGTTGTCCAGGGTGCTGCTCATACGACTGCTGTCCAGGATGTGCCTGATATTGTTGTTGCTGCTGCTGCTGCTGATACTGTTGCTGTTGGAACTGTTGCTGTGCATGCTGGTTTGGAACAGGTGGGGGTGGAATCTGTAACAACAGGAGCATGCATTATGACCCTCAAAACCATTCCCAAAATCACCAGCCGATCTACACAGGAAGGACAGAAGCTTTGCAAAGTACATACAGAAGATCCAACCCTTCACCTGGCAGGTAAAAAACAATCCCACATAGCCAACACCTACACCCAGGCTTGGAAAGTGTTAACCTAAAGGAAAAGTGGCATGCAGCATTAACATCGTGGCTTCCTATGTCTCTTTTCTCTCTTCCAGCACCATGCCAATTCGTACATGTTTTTGCTGCTGGGCCTGGTGCTGTTGTTGTGGGTGACCCTGCTGCTGCTGCTGCTGCTGCTGCTGTTGAACCTGTTGCTGCGGCAGGTGGTGAAGCTGTTGTTGAGGATGGTGAATCTGTTGTTGCACATGCTGCTGAGGATGGTGAATCTGTTGTTGTGCTTGCTGCTGAGGATGGTGAATCTGTTGTTGTGCATGCTGCTGAGGATGATGAATCTGTTGCTGAGCATGCTGCTGAGGATGAACCTGTTGCTGTTGTGGGTGATAACCTTGTTGCTGTTGGGCATGATGACCCTGGAGTTGTTGTGGGTGGTAACCCTGTTGCTGATACCCTCCATGCTGATTTAATGGAGCTGCATGTGCAGGAACCATCATGGGGTGCCCTCCATACATTTGTGGTGGTGCCAGCTTTTATGCGTGAAGTTTTATAATCATAGGTGCAGCATGTGCGTGTGTGTGCATGTGTGTAGGTGTGTCAGTGAGTGAATGTATTTCAGGAATTTGTAGTGCCAAACAAACATGGGTGAGGATAAAAAAAAAGGGAAGAGAAAACAAAATCACACAACAGACAACACAAGCAATAAGGTCCTGTGGCTAAAAACCCTTATGACACATGCCACTTGGGAGGAAAGAGTATGCCCAGTATAAGTCACATCAGCTTTCTATGTTTGGGGAGAAAGTGGTCACTCATTAACTGATTTGCTGAATTTACTTGTACTTTGTAATCAATTAACTCCCAAGTAATTTTATGCAACTGATAGGAGAGTAAAAATTAAGGCCAGCCAGTGAAGAACAGTTATCTGCTGATGTGACATACTAAACAAATCACTCATGTAGATGAAAATGATCACTCAACGAGCCAACTGATGAGAGATTGTGGCTGACAAAATCCAATAGAACCACTTTCAGTTGGCCTCTCTCTCTTTTTGTGTACTTCTCTACAGTTAGGTTGTCCAGCTATATTTAAAATTGCATCATAACGGTTTGTACTAACAAGGGAACCTCTCGAAGTGTCACTCTAAGTTCAAGGTGAAATATTTTTTTTCGGGTTCCTTATCAGCTAGAAGGACAACACCCTTCTGGAGAAATCCTCGATCTCAAGCGTTTTCGAGATACAGGGGTCAAAAGGTCAAGAATGGACCACTTTATGAAGGCCCTGAGGAAGCTATCATTAGTGCTATCGGAGAGATTTTTGGGATCTAGAGGTTTCTTGGGATGGGGAATACAGTGGCATAACCGAAAATCATGAATTATGCACATGAAGGGTACTTCTCAGGGAAGGGGGTGGGAGGTGGGGGGACAAAAATTACTATAAACAAAGTATTTTCTACTCCTTACGTCTTTAGACAGCACTGACTGGACACCCAAGTTGGTGAAGTTCATTAACTATATCATGCAAACATGAATTATGTAGAATTTCTGAAGCACTCCTCTTGACGAAATTCACCAACTTGGGTGTCCAGTCAGTGCTGTCTAAAGACGTAAGGAGTAGAAAATACTTTGTTTATAGTAATTTTTGTCCCCCCACCTCCCACCCCCTTCCCTGAGAAGTACCCTTCATGTGCATAATTCATGATTTTCGGTTATGCCACTGTATTCCCCATCCCAAGAAACCTCTAGATCCCAAAAATCTCTCCGATAGCACTAATGATAGCTTCCTCAGGGCCTTCATAAAGTGGTCCATTCTTGACCTTTTGACCCCTGTATCTCGAAAACGCTTGAGATCGAGGATTTCTCCAGAAGGGTGTTGTCCTTCTAGCTGATAAGGAACCCGAAAAAAAATATTTCACCTTGAACTTAGAGTGACACTTCGAGAGGTTCCCTTGTAAGTACAGTAGTGTGGGATGATTTAGAAAGGTATTTTCATCCCTAACTCTTTGTGTCTGCGCGATTTTGAACTCTTCGGGTGGGGGTTTAAAGAGAGCGCCCTAGGTGAAAATGACTGGATCTGGCACCATTGGTTTCGCTCTTGATTAATGCACAAGAGGGGGCTGAACATTGTGAGACATACCAACCTACGCTGCATATTGAGGTAGGGCAGCAACCGGCTCATAAACTGTGCACTGGACGGTGACGTCATCCTATTATGTCATCTACGTGGTTTTTTAAAGGTGGCTTCTACTAGTCTAAGAAATCCAAGAAAATTCTATATGGTTGCCCTGTCTCTCTGATGAATTATGAAAACATTAGTGTCCGTTTAAAATTTTAAAGGTCCGGTTTAAACGTAGATGATGTGATCCGCCGGATGCAAAAAAAAAAGGCGGCTCAAGTGGCAACCTGGCAACGTTCAGTGCTTGGTGCAGTCCGCCCGTCCAATTAGGAGCGAGGACACTCTAGACGACCAAAATGGCGCCGGGAGAGATTGCCTACCCTTCACAGATCGTTCTGATTTTTTCCCTGACGAAAAGTAAATCGCAGAATTTTGTGATTTTTAAGAATGGTTTTCAGCTGGACGTCCACATACAGGGAAATAAGCGGCCAGGAGCTGCGTGTATTTAAATTCGCACAATAACTGTTTGTTTCAGGTTGTTTACAATGAATGAAACCTTTGGCCTATGACGTCGTGCCATTAAAATTATCACGCGAGTGGCGTAAATACACATGAACATAGAAACTATGAACATTTCCTAAGGCTATGGTGAAAGAAATTTCCGTTGGGATTATACCAGTGAATTTTTAAAAGATTATTTTGTTTGGTTGTATTGTAATACAATCAAATCGGGCGCGGGAGACAAAGGGTTAAATATGATAGAAACCCAAAATGCCACTTCCGAGCTTGAACAGGGTGTTTCACTAGGTAGTCTTCCCAAAAAACCAAATATATCTTTCTTCCCACTCTACCTAGGATTATAACATTTGGTTCACAACTTACCTTAGTTCAAGGAAATGTAGCACAATATATTCACAAATGTTGGAACTGTCCTCCACCAACATCCAGACGCACTCAAATATGACGCTCCATAATAGCCCTCGGCAGCATTTCCTCATCAATAACACTGACTGTGAGTGCTTTGGACTAATACAGTAGCAGATGCTCTCCTTCAGCAGAAGACAAAATCGAAGGGGTGAAGCACAGGCTACTGGGATCACAGAAAAAGTCACTATGATGTTTGTCACAAGAAACTGGGTATTTTGTTTCCGTCTGCCAAAGAGTTGCAAATTGGGATGTTTGAAGAGTCGTGCTTTAAAAATAAGCCTTGATGTTAGAAGACTTGGAAAGCAACATCAATGCAGCATTGATGAGGATATGCTGCGGAGGACCTTCAATAATAATATGAAGCATTGCATTCGAGTGTGTCTGGATGTCAGTTCTAGAATTTGTTGTGAATAGTGCTACATGCCCATGAACTAAAGTAAGTTGTAAACCAAGCATCATGTGTCTAGGTAGAGTAGGAAGAACGTGGTTAGTTCTTCGGGGGGATTACCCAGTGAAACACCCTGTAGTAAAATGGCAGCAAGGGAGTTGTGTTCAGGCAGTTGCCTCATGTATGATAACAGCCCAGCTACCTGTGGTGTCATACATTCTCCTCCCCACTGATTCAAGCTGTTTCCATAGGTAACCAGCTTTTTCTTTTCCCCTGTAGATGTGCACCTGATGGAGCATCTGCAGGAATGCCATTGAGGAACCATACTAAGGGGTAGATGCCTCAGCCACAACCCTTCGTCAGTCACACTATACATCAAGTGCAACTTTTCTGACCAGGAAGTGTATTACATGACCTACATAAGTGATCATTATTTCCTCCCAAATAGTGCAACCCTCCACAGGACACAATGAAGGAAGATGAGGTGTGGGCAACTGACCAATCCCTGCTCAATCATCCTCTGGATCTCCTCCATTCTTTGATGCTCAAACTGCTGGTATTCCTGCTGTGAATACTGCGTCTGCTGGTCCACTGTCTCCCATCCAGGGTCCTGTTCAAATTCAGCTTTCCTGGTCTGTTCCATGAACTCCTTCAAACTGATCAGCTGGTCCCTATCTAAGTCTGTCTCATTGAAAACATGCTCTCGCATCCTTTCCATTTCCTCTACGCGTTCCTGAATGTCATCCTCGGGAGCGTTAGGGTCATACACCTTGTCCAGTTCTTTCTTGAACAAAGCCTTGACCTCATTGGCGTCCCAGTAGCCATTGCCATCCAGGTCTGTAAGTGAAGGTAACATTGTAAGAAATGTATATTTCAACACACATAAAAATAAAAATATGCACTTTGATAATGCAGCACTCAATCTAGTTAAAAATAACATTACAATATGATATTTATAGGTTTCTGCTTACATATTCTGTTGTGTAGTGTGCCCATCTCCATTTATGCTATTGCAATGATACTCGAATAAAATAAACTCCTGAGTATTTTGCCATAAGACACACTGAACATGTGTTTAATTTAAAATAAATTTGTCAATATATTGGACTGAAAGGTTCTGTTGCAGGTTTGCTTATGTTGTGAATTGCCAAAATTTTAAGTTGTTGTTGTTCATAATAATGTTAGATGAATAAGTGAACCTCAATTTTGTCTCACACTGCAGCTGTACAGCAAAAAGGGGCTGTCACAGCAGTTGGAAATGCTACACCATGGGGGAGGGGAGCTGCTTAACCCTTAGCTACGTAGGTGGAGCCTGAGAGGCTCCAAGCACTATTTAAACGCATGTAACTTTTTCATCGAATTTTATTTTCCCCTGTCCTTCCGTGACTTTGTCAGACAAACCTTCCTAAGCATGAAAAGGAAAGAAAATTTTTTTTAGTCCCTATTGTTTGGTTTTAAAAAATTCGTAACGAGGAACAGGTCCCTCCTGGACTCTATACTGGCTCTACCTATGCAGGTGAAGACTGAGCGGCTCAAGCATGATGTAACCTTTTAATTAAGAATTTTTCCCTGTCGGAATATGCTGACTCAGCGTGTGATTTTTACGTTATCGGAAGCCTAATGATCTGAACTGCACTTTCTGTATGTGAAAAGTCCAATATAACAATTTAGTTGATAAGCAGAAATTTAAATATACCGTTGGAGCCTCTCAGGCTCCACCTACGTAGTTAAGGGTTAACAATCCCCATCACTGGCTGCTTAAAATAATGATTTGTGTGGCTTGCTTCACTTTCCATAATTTTCCTAAGGCTAATGCAATTCATCTAGTTTCACTGAACTCCTCTCCTCTAAAGCTGCAACAGGATGTGTATGATTTCAAGATCATTTCACATTATTTTTAGCCTCTCCATCCTCTAGCAAGAAGAAAAAACATAGCTTTTCTGCTCACTTCTCTTGCAGAAATTCTACGATACCATCATTGACGTTCTCCCAAATCATACTGACACTTGCCTCTCTCTTCTAATTAGAACTCGTGCTAGCAACCTAAGGGCTTCGAAAATTTCCACCAATACATCAGTGAACTCAATTCAGAAACACAATCATGATGCATTAGGTATGCTGAAATGTGGGCACAGTGTTTGTGGACCTACAATAATTACGGAGTTTTTGTCATTTTTGATAACCATCTCCAATGCAAGATATCCTCTCCATACAAGCATCCACTTACCATGCATGAAGAAGAAGGTCTTGGGGTTGAAGTCATCAGCACTCATGTGGTCCTGCTCCTCCCAAACTTGTTCCAGCTGCTGCTTGCTTCCAGGATGGTGCAACTGAAAGTTAAAAATTACTCTGTTCACACCTTTGCTAGTCCGAATACCATAATTTATAGCTGCCGCAATCAAAGGCAGCAGTAAAAGAACAAGGCAAAGTATCTCACCTGAGGATGGTCATTGTGCTTCTTCTGCATTTCCTCATACTGGTGTTCAGCCTCCTTCTTATGATCCTCATCCAGTTTCTTCAGCTTTTCCTTTCTCTCAAATTCCTTTTCCATCTCATACTGCTTGAATTCCTCTCGCCTCTTACGATCCAACTCCTCCAAGTCACGTGTTGTCTGTAAAATCAGGTAACATACAGTCAGAGTAATATCATCATCATGGCTCTGAAGAATCTACTTTGGGGATATTTTGATGAAAGTTCAGGAGAAAGCAGCACAATGAATAGGTCTTAGGAGTAAGACTGGGCTTGATTAATATGTGAGCCATAATAATGTGGGAAAACATGCAGCAAATTTTTTTTAACACTATAAAAAATTTTCCTCATAAACTACACTTGTATTGAACATGTATACAATACTGTAAACTGTAATTATGCACCAGTATTTCCAAAATGATATACACTGTACCCCCAATTATCCAGGTGAGTACTATCTGTGTTTCGGATTATCTGTGCATCGCCAAAAAATAAAATTCAAAATAGAAGTTTGAAAAAAATTTCAATAAGTCTCCCAAATGAAGAAATATACTTTTTCTAGAAGGTAAACTACAAAAAATCTATGGTAAGCTTTATTATTTTGATTGAACTTTAGTTAAAACAGCTTACACAATGTAGGCTATAGTAATAAATTAAAAACCTGTGGATAGCTCATTTTTATGATATATGTGACCTTTTACCGATTATTATTTGTGTTTTCCAATTATTATCTGTTGACACCCATGCAGTCATTAGCCCAGATAATTGGAAGTAGTGTAATACATACCAGGGCTGTCAAAAAAGTATCCAACCTTAAAATTTCCCGCAGAAACAAATGAAGCATGGGTGGTGTCTTACAGTGGAGAGTACCTTCATGAGTATTTGTGAATTTTTCCCCGCCTGCAGAGAGGGTCAGTCGCTAGCAGTCAGCCTGGGAGTGACCAAGGGTACTTGGCGCCTGTCAGATTTTCATTTTCCCTTGAAATGACAGAACAACTTAGACATCAGTACGACCCATGACTCATCATCAGTCAGCTAGGTGTTCGGGAAGTGGGGTCACCATTTGTGGAGTCCAGCATGCCCTGCAAGACTTCCAGACGGAGTTGCTTCAGCTCCATCAGTTAGCAGCTTTGGTATGAATATCGCAGACATTTTCTGCAAGGCGAAACCTTCCTCGAAATGAAATGTACCAAACCAGTGCTTATCCCCACCTCATCTGCAAGTTCTTGGATGGTGACACAACGGCCCTACATGACCAAAGGTCCGCATTTGGTCAATGACCTCTTCATTTCGGCTTGTTGAGGGCCTAACAGAAAGTGAATCGCTCTCCACCAATGTTTGACCATCTTTGAAACAGTTGTACCACTGCGTAAGGGGCACAGTAGCAAAAATAAGGTAAACCAAATGACTCTGCAACTATAGCTGTCGAAGTGAGCCTACTGATTGTTGGTACAACAATAGAAAGCATTTGTTGCCCCCCTCTCAAACAATCCCCTGTGGCCCCGTCTCGTTGCCATACCACCTCCCCGCTCAACACTTGAACCTAATGGACTCACTTCTAGCCTCGTATCTCTCCTGCGACAAGCAATGCCTCTGGCGACGACCCCAACAAACTTGTTTATGCATGACTGCATAGGAGGATTTGACATTGTCTACATTTCTGCAGCTGTGTGGCCACCAAAATGGTTCAATTACCACAAAAATTGCACCCAAAAACAAGTAGATGATCTGGCGTAGGGCACCTAGTTTGTCTTTTTTCCATTTTCAGCCTAGAAATGACCTTTATGGCGAGTTGAAGTGAGAGGAAAACTGCGTCTCCAAAAAGTCCATTTGATTGGCGGAAGGAATCGAAAGAAAATCGGACACATTTCTGTGGCCTACGCATACAATTTTAATTCAATCATGTCAAGTATGGTACCATTGTCAAGGCCAAACCTTTACACAGGGCACCTAGTTAGTATTTTTCCAGATTAACGACAAGTTTTGGGACAAAAAAATTAGTACCCTACAAAATGCGTTCCCATATTTTTGCTACTGCACCTCCTTATATGTGTGATGCCCTTGGCATCGTCACCGAAAGCCTTCTGAATCTCCGAAATGGTTTCCACTTCGGCATTGCCAATCTTGATTTGATTTGATGCAATATACCACTATTCAACTCATTCTGCCATTTCGGGGAAATGAATATATGACAGGCGCCGAGTACCCTCAGTCACTCACAGGCTGACTGCCAATGACTGACCCTCTCTGCCGGTGGGAAAAAATTCACAATACTCATGATGGTACTCTCATCTCCCCACCGGCGGACACCTCTCGTGCTTCATTTGTTTCCGTGGAAAAAATTAAGGTCGGATACTTTTTGGACAGCCCTTGTACATGCATAAAATGGGCATAACCAGAAAGCCCAGATATTTGCAATGGAATATAGGTTTACCCAGTGGCCTATTATTCCCTAGCTGCATGCACTATACAATTTATATAGCCTCTTACCTGCAAAATCAGCTTCTTTAGATCGTCAACCTCAAAAGTGTGTGGATTCTTATGGTCCAAATGAGATGGTATCTTCAGTTTCTTCTTGTCCATCCCCTTCTCCCTCTCATATTCCTCAATAGCAAGGTGTCTCAGCCTCTCCAGTTCCTGCCTCTTCAGCTCATCCAGGCGAGTTCGAACATTGTGGTTCACAAACTCCAGCTCCTTTGCGATCTTGCCTGACTGGTTTCAGATTAGAGAATTTTGAAAAACCAGTTTCCCACATATTGCAAATAGTATGGTACCTGTATACAGGGTGCAGGGAAACTCGCGGAGAATCGCCAGGTAGACTGATAGTACTCACAAAACTAATATAGGGATGTGCAGTTAGTTTTGGGCTCAGGTGCGTAGTTAATGCGTATGATGCCGTTAAAGTGTAGTGTGTCAGACAGTAGAATGAGGTAAAAAAAACCACACAGTGCATGGGGTTGTACCCGGATTCTTACTCTGACGGGATTTGATCACCTATTGCACATGGATGTGTTACAGTTAAAGACCCAAGGCCGGATTATTCGGAGGACCTCCAGCTGGCTTTTGCTTCTTTGAAGCTGGCGGAACGGATGTGACATCACGAAACTTTGACGGCACCGTAGGCATTAACTACGCAACAGCGCCCAAAATTAATTGCACATACCTATATGAGTTTTACGAGTACTATCAGTCTACCTGGCGATTGTCCACAAGTTTCCCTTCACCCTGTACATGTAGAGTTTTCAATGTGCGAATGCAAGTCATTTAAACGATTAATTTAGGCTTTCTTGTTAAATGCACCACTTGGGTCTGCATAAGTGCATACAAAAACATATGCTGGGTGTTTTTGTTACTAGTAGGTCATCTGGCAGTCAGCGTACTCATTGGCCCAAAACCAGTCAAAAATAAAGGGGTGAGAAATGTTGAGGGACTAACCAGTAATGAGATAGACGACCATAAACATTAGCCTGACCCTAGACACATGCGGAAACACACACGACGCCTTTTTGAAGGGAGACCACCTGGAAGATCGACCCACTCACCTTGCAATAGTTGCCTAGGGAGCAGGATATGAGCATGATCATCATGGCTGCAAAAGCCAATCTTGCAAAATAATCTCAGTAATGATTATCACACTCATATCCTTCTCCCTAGGCCAGTAGTTCCCAACCTGTGGGTCGCGAAGCCTTTTCCGGTGGGTCATGCGTGGCTGCGATTATTTTTATACGTTAAAAAATAACTAAAATCTATAATATTAAAATGCTTGAGTTTGGGGGCCAAGCCCTCTGATTGGTCCCATGCATATATTGTTACCGCCACATCCCCATTGGCCCACGTTCCACTCATGCCCCATGGGGTGTAAACAACTCCTCTGTTGGGTTGCCGGGGAAACTGTCCATTCCTTCTCTGTATTGTTGCCCAGTTGGCATTACTGTGAAGTTGTTTACAGAGTCAGTTCCCTTTATGGAAAGACAGACACAGGACAGACATGTTCTCACTTCTCACTAATCAGGCCGTTTGAAGACGGCTGGAGGGCTAACGTTTCACCTTCCCCTGGCTCCCCCAGCGATATGGTGCGTCAAATAGGTACACCAGGCCACAGGCCTAGAAAAGAGCGAGCGAAGCGAGTGGTTTTCTACGCCTGCGCCCTGTCGCGACCCGAAAAAGGTTGGGAACCACTGCCCTAGGCAATCACTGTACGTAAGAAGGTCCACCTGTCAGGGGATCTCCCTAAAGAGGTGTTGTGTGTGTCGCTACATGTTGTTCAGGGGCAGGTAAATATGTATGGTTGGCTACCTTGTTACCAGTTGGTCCCTCGACATTTCTCCCCCATACATTTTCGACTTGGTTTGGGCCAAAATATGCTGACTGGCAGATGACCTACTACTTGCCCAACACCAATGAAGTTCGCATAGCCCGAAAATCACCTGCATGTTGATGTTACAAATACGAATTACTTGAGAATGAAATATGCTTTAATCACACAACTTACATGCTAATGAGATATCAATGCATTTGTCAGTGGAACAAGAAGAATGGGTCAGTATTTATTTAGCGCGCTGGGGGCAATGGAGTTCGCCCACAGCGCTAAACACGCCACAAAGTTCGCACACTGTTAAATACAGACTTTTGAGGTTGTGCCAGATGATAAAAAGAAAGTGCAGGTCTCTTGCCCTGCACCACAATGCCATTACTCATTGCACTAGGTATCTGAAAATAACAATCACGGAAGGTGATAAGCCCATTCCTCCAGAGGTATGCAAGGTGATATGGAAGAGATCTGAAGAAGGAAAGTCTGCGTATGTGGTTGCTCAAGAAGGGCATGTGCCATGCTCAATGATAAGGGGCATGGCATGAAGTAACAAAACTACAAGAACCATCCAGAAAAACCTTATTATGGACGTCACCAGGCAACAGCAGCAAGGAAAAACCGAGAGATGAGAAAAATGTGTCGCAAAATTGGCGAAAGGAGCAGCGACCATCAATTTCATAATGGCCAGAGGTGACCCAAAAGGTGTTCCACACAACAACCTGTCGCCTCTGCATCCATGACATGAAGATGAACTTTTATGCGCAACTTCTCAAAGACTATTAAACGGGGAATTCATGAAATCAGGACCTGCCCTCTTGACAATAGGGCACGAAGGAACCACTCTTGATGGTACTGGAACAGGAAAAAGACTTGCTTGGGAGAAGGAATGGAAGCATTGGGCACATCAGATGTGGTATTAGTCATGTTTCGCGAGGAATTAGTCAGTACAGGAACATCCATAATTGAGTACTGCAAACAAAGAGGCGTACCATCCCCATGTCTCACTAGAACATTCAAACATGCACACAGCATTATGGTGTGGGGATGCATGGGTATAGTGTTGGCCTTGGCAACTTTCACGGCATCAATGGCACCATCGATGCAGCCATGTTTCAGGAGATTTTGAGAGACCATATGCTGTATGTGCCCTCAATAGCAACCTTACATCCGGATGTCAACATAATATTTCAACAGGACTTTGCATCTTGCCAAAACAGCGGAAGCAAGTGGCTGGCAGACAAGGGGATTGGCATTTTACGTGAGACAGACTGGAAAATCATGAAGAAGGTACTTCAGAGGAAACATCCTTGCACCAAGGCATCCCTTGAGGGCCAAACTATGGGAGGTTTGGGACACCATCACTCTAGCTGAGTGCCAGAGCTCATTCAACACAATCATGTCGTGTTGTGTGGAGGCCATGGTGATGTCACCTGAGGCGAACTTTGTGGCGCGCTAAATGAATCCTGTCCTATTTGTCTTGTTCCACTGACAAATGCATTGACATCTCGCCCCAACATTGCTCTTCCATGAGGTTCATTAGCATATAAGTTGTGCGATTAAAACATGATTCATTCTCAAGTAATTCGTATTTGTAACATCGACATGCAGGTGATTTTCGTGCTACACGAACTTCATTGGTGTTGGGCAAGTAGTAAGAAACACCCGGTATAACCCTCAAACATGTTCATCATACATATAAACTAGTGTCAAAACTGGATAAGTATCCACAAAGTACAAAATAATGTGACACCTTTCTCACTGCTCTGATAATAATAAACATGTCAATCTCAGAAGATATAAATACATGTATAAACTACAAATAATATTAAAATACCTGGCATTGGACATAGAATACAATTTTACACATTCCTAAAAGTGTAACTCACCAAAACAGGCAAGCTTCTACTCTTGGAAAAGGTTAAAAATTTAAACTAAAGCCATTAAGTTCATGGGACATAAGCCTGAGACTGTTGCAGACAATTATTTAGAAAAACATAATTTGCCAATTCTACTAAGTTTTCCAGGCAGTGAAATAGAGTGGTGCATAGCCCAAGTCCTCAGTTCAAAAGAGGGTAGGTAAAGAAGTTATAGATGATTTACCCCAGCAACCAGTTTAAAGTGAAAGAACCCTTGGAAGCAACACTTAGGGCTACATTTATTTGTTGCGATTGTTGCTAGTCTTGAAACTGGATGCTGAAGGGACAACCCATAATTTCCCCTGCCTCCATTGTTAAAATGTGGACTTGGGAAGGACCATCTCATATACAAAATGATAACAGAATGCTTCAAAAATGGCAATAGTGTGAATGTTAAAGCATGTGACAATAATAAAAAATATTTATCATAACATGAAATTATACTCCATTGGAGGCACACTTACTCGAATGTCATCTTCCTTTGCACCTTCTAGCTTCTTCTTGAATTCATCGTCACTTTCAAGGGCCTGAACTACTTCTTTCAGGTAGCGGTTGTACTCAATCTTGAGGTCCTAAAATTAGTTGATTAAAAATTGTTCAATTTCATCATCAATTGCAAATGGGGACTATGACCTCAATAAGTGCAAGTGAGGCAATAACATGCAGCTGAATATTTGATTCATACAACAAGCTGGTAGGAATTGATAGTTGCTATGTAACAAACCTTAAAATTGGGACTCAAAATGATCGTAGCATCAATATTTGTGATATACGAGTATTTTTTGCATAATCATCAATAAAAGCAGCTGTAACCTTCGTATATGTCATGTGGAACCACTTTTTATACCCAAGCCGCATCAGATATTGCATAATTACGTAGTATACAATGTGCAACATATGCTGCTACATGTTGCTAATGATGTCGCCAACCGGCTGTGTACAGTACATAGGCATGAATGTTGTGTACACTAGTACACATACCTACACGAAGTATAATCTACCGTAGGCCTACTATACGAGACTTCAAAACCGGGGAGGGGGATCAGATAAACGAGTGCCGCATTTGACTCGTCTGTGCTATCGGTTTCGTGCCACCGAGGATAAGTTCGAATTCGCCTTCGCCGCAAGAAAAATACTATTTTGGTTTGGTTCACGTGCCACAATCACTCTGAGATGCAGAGAGGTCAACGTGGCCTCGAACTCGCATTGGAATCGGAAAACAGGTTAAGTTCGTGGGGGTGCCCAGAGGGTGGGGGGTCAAAGACACCGCTCCCATTCATCACTCGTTACTTGTATTGGATTCATGACACCTTGTATCGTCATGGATTTGCCAGGCACACCTACCACCCGAACTTGGTGATCCTGTGTTGCTCCGTTTGGCATACAGCGAGGCTCAGAGCAACAAGTGCATAAGTGCCAACTCATTTTGGAGTCGAATTAACCTCTTTTCCGATTTCATGGTTCAAGTAAATCTGCCTAACAGTTGGTCGGCAGTACTCCAATTTCGAGTTTTTATAGCCCTTTTCCCGAAATTAATTCCAGGATTTCTAGACAAGTAAAATTGTTAAAGACACATTCACAACATTTCCCCAGATCTGGTAAGTCTAGCTGTTATTATTTGTAAAATATCTTGTCAGTATCTTCGGAGTACGCGTAAGCCGAAATCTGTGTGGTTTGGGCCTATCTGGTAGTGAAGGGGTTAATGACAAAAAGCATTGTGTCTGACTGTTCAAGACTGTCATGTACAGTTTTGGCATGCAGGAATCTGAAATGCTCAGTGTATCTGACATGATGCAACTGGACAAAGACAGAGTTGTATCAGTAAGTTATGAAATTCAGCTCTGTAATAATCTCTCCTGCCTGCAGTATCCAGCTGTTACTAACAATAAAAAGCCATACCCACAATAATCACCATACAAATTTCTCTGTACTGACCGGGTAGTTCTGCGCTGCAGCTGGATCCCCATCAATATCATTGGTCTCCTTACTCCCATTGATGTCATTACTCTCCTGTTTACCTCCTGGCTGCTTCTTTTTATCCACAGGGGGTCCGACAATGCACGTGACCAGCAGTGCCAAGCAGACCCAACGCAACAGCATTATGAACTCTACAACCTGCTGGTGGTCAACCAAATGGATGGTGTAATCACCAGCTGGCCTCTTATAACTTCCTTCTCAAAACCCCCAAGGGTGTGCTACAAGGGCAAAGAAATAGTGCGCCGCAACCCAACCCGTCAAAGAAAAGTGGGGCTGGGAGAGGGGGGGAACGCTACGTTTCACTTTTGGCACATGTAGAACACGTATCTGCTGGAGAGTGGCTTACGGACTACGGCTCGTCACACGGGCTGAGGCACGGGCTCAGGAGATGCTCACTTGTCATCAGTGTGTACAGTCACGTGTGCAGTGACGTGTTGTACTTCACGCGTTCGAAACTTACGTTTGTGGTTCGAGTTTTCTGAGCGTGACGTCATGCATTTTGTAGCGCTTGTTCGGTATGGACGATAGATGGCAAGAGAGGTGCCAGGAAAGCCATATGCATGATAGCACGATAGCGACCTTGGCGGGGTTTTGAGGCACCACTTTCACACTGCTCAAATATGGTACAGCAGTGGTCCCCAACCCCCGGGCCGCGGACCGGTACCGGTCCGTGGATCAAATGGTACCGGGCCGCCCAATTATTTCAATTTCATTTTTTTTTCTACATTTTCGATATATCGTCTGATCTCGGGTAGTGGTACGGTATTTCTGGCCTTGGCAGGGTATTTCCAACGCTATACCCCTAGATGGAACCGTCTCGTTGCAAAGAAACAAGCTCAGGGTTCTCATTGATTTTGCGTTCTAGTGAGGTGACATGTTCGATCACTTTATATTCATTTTTTGGTGTAACTATATTTTATTTTGAANCCCCCCCCCCTCTCAGCGGGCCGTGGTAAAATTATCAAACGTTGACCGGTCCGGGGCGATAAAAAGGTTGGGGACCACTGTGGTACAGTACCGGTACAGTATACCGGTATTTATGTCGCTCAAAAAGATGAAGACGATTTAGCATTAAAGTGAAATTACCCAAAATCGTCGCTCTTTTTCAGCGACACAGTAGATCTATCGACATCTATCGTTATTAACCTTGATAAAAGCTACATGATATGCGCCCCTAGTGAATTACATTTACCAGCTCTAATGAGAGACGATATAAAAATTATGAAATTGGATGTTGTAGAGATGTAGAAAAACAAACATTATCACTCATCATTCAATTTTCTTCTGGATTTACATCATGTTCCTCTTGTCTGTGATTAATTATAAGTTAAGTCCTTTCAAGAGCAGGCACGTCTATCTCATATGTAAATGAATCATGGAAATCAAAACCGCGTTATGTTGCATTTTCAAGATAAACGAAACTCGACCTTATTGAACAAAGCCTATAATAACAAAAATACGGATCGCACATGAGTGATATTGGTATCCACGGAAAGATTTGGCGAAACAGTCGACATAGCAGGTGGTCCGACCCCTTTCAGTTGAACGACGACTGAATGGCAAGGAACAGTTGGACCTCCCCGGAGACGCCAAAAAAACATAGCGCAGTTTTGATTACTACACTGTCGTTGAACGTAAATCCACACTTTGTTAAGCGAAAATCAAAATGGTGCACGCAACTCGCTATTATATTTTCAACATAGAGTGCGGGAAAAATAGTTCCGGCGAAACTGAACCCATGCCAGGTGGTTCGACGCTCGTCGCTCAAGCAGGAGGCGTACGGTGACGAGAGGTATTCACCCCGAACATAGCGAGGTTTTACGTTCCATGGAATATCGAGTGAAACTGTGAAAGGGTAATATGAGTGGACCAAAGAATAGCACAGAATCTGAGGTAGGCTACACTGGGATCCCGATTTCTTCGGTCCAGTGGCACATGCGGTCTTCTAAATATATATACTGCATAGAGGTGTGTCGCATATTAGGACCTACATTCCGTGCACTTCCTGGGTCCATTCATGTTGCTTTTCACTCAAGAATATATTCCATGTAACGTAAAAGAGCGCTCTATTCTATGTTGCAAATGGGGGGTGTACCTGTACTACTGCCGCTCACTGTACTACATACACGGCTCCTGCTCGAGCGACGAGCGTCGAACCACTTGGTATGGGCTCAGTTTCGGCGGAACTATTTTTTTCGCTCTCTATTCTACGAATCATAATTGCCAGTTGCGTGCACCATATTAGATTTTCGCTTAACATATAGCGTGGTTTTACGTTCCAAGACAGTGTGATAATCAAAACCGCGCTATGTTTTTGTTTGTTTGTTTGTTTTTTGGCCTCTACGGGGGGGGGGGGGGGG